>JAAEAF010014490.1:0-141282 GCA_011037195.1 Triatoma infestans
GGGGACCTCAAAATGGATATTAACCGGACATGTTTATAATACTTCCTCTTACTGGGGAGTAAGAGAAACTAAGAAAAAACATATTTAAATAGTTGTGTGGAATTAGTGACGTTAAATTTCCAGATTTATTTGGCTTAGCCCATTATTATTATTATTATTATTGCCGCACTGTTCTAGACTTCAATTTAATCACTTATACTAGCTGTCAGGTTAAGCACTTATCTCCCCACCAGCTCTTAGTAAAAATTCAACAGATGCACATAAATATCAATGAAAATTAATTAATTTTCCAATCCACAGGATCCCATATAAAAAAAATTAACATTTTTAATTATTTGTTACTCATTTCTGACCCCCGGTAAACTTACACACGTAAATAATGATAAAAAAATTATCTATTCATAATTTAAATATATTATACTTTCACACACTCAAATTCACTTTCACACACACATATAGATATATTTTTAAACACAATAAAATATTTATAAGTATTCTGTAATAAGAAAGGCACTAGTAGTTTAATGATATAATTCTATTAAACTCTAAATATAAATAGAACACCTATATTACTCAATATTTTAAATTTTGTTCCACTTTTTTTATTGAATATTTTAAATTTTGTTCTACTTTATTTTGAATAAAATTACAAAATGGAAAAGGAGTAAAATCTGCATATAATTCAATTATAGTATAAAAAAATGAAATTAAACATTTAAATTTATAATAAAAATCTCTAACCAGATCTACGATACGTAGAATCAAAAATTTATAATGAATTTTTTTTTTTTTAATTTATTAATTTATTTTGCAACTGTATATACAATGTACAACAAACAAAAGTGATGAGTACGTAATTTGTGTACATATATATATATATATATATATTAGTCAATATATACATATGTACATGTTACTTGAGATATATGAACGACGACCATCCAGTGATGGAAGCCGTTAGTTTGCCACTATGGCAAGCTTACACAGCAGCTACCCTAGGAGGTCGACGTTAGACGTTAAGATGGTCGCGTGACCACCGCCGCTTCAGCCTCCGACAAGGATTTTTGGGCAGTGTTCTGGTGGACATATTCTGGATCAGAGGATTATGATGACAATTTAGTTTGGAATGAAATTTTGTGTAACGAAATTGGGCTAGCTCTAAGATGAATGGTATGTTAAGGTCGGAGTGGAGTGTGTGGTTGGAGACATAGAAGGGAGCATTAACTACTGTTCTTAGGATCTTAGATTGTAGAGTTTGAAGTCGGTTAAGGTTGGATTGTTTTGCAGTGCCGTAGAGTTCTATGCCGTATGTCCAAATGGGGGCTAAAAGAACAGTGTATAGCATTTTCTTGTTCCTTAAAAGTCAGTTTTGAACGTTTGTCAAGTAATCTTTTTAGCATTTTATACCTTAAGTTGCAATCAATTCGTTTCAGTCTGGTATGCGGGTTCCATGTTAGTCGTTTGTCAAGAAATAATCTGAGATATCGTACTTGGTTCGCAATGGCAAGGATAATATTGTTAAAGTAAAGAGGAGGAAGAGTTTTTTGTTCAAGGTGAATACTATGAGTTTGGATTTAACTTCGTTTGTTTTGATACTCCACTGCCAGAGCCAAGGTTCAAGAATATGAAGATGAGATTGTAAACCATCAGTTGCCATGACGGGATCAACATGAGAAGAAAGAATTGCAGTATCGTCGGCAAATGTAAAAGTAATTGTATCTGGATGAGTTGGTAAGTCAGCTGTAAAGATAGTATATAGTAGAGGTGAAAGAATGCTCCCTTGAGGAACTCCTGCTAGAACTGGATATATAAGAGATGATGATGAACTTTGTATGACTTGGAAGAAACGATCGGTGAGATAAGATTTAAGTATCAGATAATAAGTAGGAGATAGGATACCCTTGAACTTGTAAAGTATTTTACAAGAATCCAAGAATCCTACTATCCAAGAATTTTTCCTAGGATGAGTAGGAGGCTGATTGGGTATTGAAATATATGAAATATATGAAATAAATGAAAAAAAAATAAATAAATAAAAATAAAAATTAGAATACTTACCTCATAAAGTAATTAATGATGTTTTTACACTGAAACTTTAATCCTAACATGTATATATTTTTCTTTTCTTTTTTTTTTTTATATTCAAATTATCTGCAAATATATATCACTTCCACAAGCAAAACTAATTAGATTAAAAAGATAAATTAAAGAGATAAAATCAATTAGTTTTTGTTGTTTTTATATTACTTAACTTTTATATATTAACTAAGAAACACACCGATGAACTATTAACTCTAAAAACAAATTGCCAAAAATATGGATCTATATTTAAAGAAAAGTAATTCATAAAATTTATATTTACACAAAGAAACTGTGTTGAAACCACCAAAGTAACTAAATGAAATGTTTACAAATAATATAAAGAAAACAAATCACTATGGAAAATATATTAAATAATAAATTTCTGTAGGCGATAATAATAATTATTATTATTATTATTGTTAAATTAGACACACAAAAAAGTTATGTAATTTATAGCATCAATAACAAATAATAATACCTGCACAAGAAACAGTTGTTTATTGTTTTCTACGTGTAATTTTGGTAGTTTTAAACTGTAAAACTATTGATAGTTTTTTATTTTATTTTATTTTTTTTCATGACCTCTGATTTTATTAATTGCGGTTGTTTGTTTGTCTATTGTTATTGCTATTAATTTTTAATATTCCAGTACGTACTTTCAATTAAGTAATTGCATCTTTCTCTGGTATGTATGGTTATAAATGAAAGATAATAGAAAAATTAGTTTCGGAACGCTATACAAAGTACCATGAAAATAGAGCGATAATTTGGCCTTATAAAAAAAAAATCGCGTAAAAGAAGTAAATGGAGGGGAAGAGTTTACTTATTTTGAGCCCCCACCACGACCCTACGAATAGTTTAAATAAATTAAAAAAATATCGAGTGTAACAAACAAACGACTTTCTTTTTTCCTGCAATCTTTCAAATTTACGAATTTTGTCTGAATCCAGATTTTTTTACAAGACGTTTAGTTTTACTTATGAGTAAGGGGAAAAAGGAGATTTAAGATTAGAGCTGCATGAACTTACACCTCTCAACAGGCCGGCTGAAGAATGGATATTTACCAATTGTTCTTAAAAAAAAAAAAAACATCCGAGCTGGAACTTCTACAAAAGAATAGTGACATGTGATGAGAAGTAGACTTATTGGCAAAATCCTTAGACAGGTGATCAATGATTGATTGGATCGTGGTCAAAAGGCAACAGAGCAATTTGTGCGTTTTCCGGAACTAGGAAGAAATAATTCATCATGAATTCTTTTACAACGGACTTTCCTTGAATTTCGACCTTTTTATACTCCCAACAACTAGATAGAATATTACAAAAAAAAAAATGGCCTAGCCGTTAATCCAGGGCTTTGGTTAATCCCAAACAAGGTTAGTTTCAGTAAGATAACACTCGGCCACACGCTTCCAGTGAGGGCTAAAAAAATTTAAAAAATTGAAGATTTTGATGGCATTCTACTTGCTTTACATCCACCGTAAAATCCATACTTTATTACATACAACAACTATTTGGTTCGGTCAATAGTGTACACTTGCTTTCAACTGAGAAAATTTAATAACTTCATCGAAGTTGAAATTGAAGTGCAGATTGATTCCAAATCCAAGGAATGATATCAGCGTGGGATCCAACAACTGGCAGAAAGATGGCTTACAGCAGTAATCACAATGTGCAATATTTTGAACTTTAATTTAAAAAAAAATCTTTAAAGGCAACAAAAAAAATGATTTTTTTATGGATAAATGGTCTTTTTTTTTGATATATAAATGGATGTAGATTCGAATCATATAATAAACTAAAATAGGACTTTAAAAAAAAAGCATAACCCCAAAACTTCCTCCCAAAAACCCCCACTTAAATGAATTTTCCCGTAAATAAAAGTTTCAAATAAAAGTTAGTACCTTTTATGTGTAATTTGATGAACCAAGTTTAAAAAAAAATTGAATATATATATGGGTCCGCAATGCTGTATAACATCTGGTATTTTATCCATCATAGAATGTATATATTTCTTTTATTCTTGATTGGTTTCAGATTTTCATCCAAGAACAAAGTAAATTTATCACGTTTGTGTAGAGATTTCATTTCAACGCAATGTTTTCTGTTACACTCGATACAAGGTTGGCTTGTAGATTGTATGTGAGGGAGGTTATAAGGTTATGTTACTGTGTGTGTGTGTGTGTGGTGTGTTTTTAATTACAAAATGGAATTAATATAAATTATATAAATATTATATATAAATTATATATTATATATGTAAATTATATAGTTGGAGGGAATAAAAGAAATATGCATGCTACGACGGATAATATATCCCGGATGTTACAGAATACTGTGGCGCTGCTTTCGAGAAGATTGTAAAAATAACAAAAAAAAACTGAAAAATGTATTGAGTAAAGTGGTACTTCCGGTTGAAGAACTAATTATTTTATATAATTTTATATGTATATAAACTGCTTATTACTTTATCATGTTTTCAATATCGTGTTATATCTATTATTTTTTTAAAAATTATTAGAGAATAATAGCCATGGGTCAATAACCTTATTTTCTTGTAAAAACATATAATATTTATAGATTTAATAATTGTTTTATCTTAAAAATGTAATCATAGTTAGTGTAAAAAAAAACAATGAAATCCGTCGGTTTTTATGAATAAAATCGTAGAAAACTGAAATAGGGTAAGGTGGGGCTTGTTGTTACAGGGGCATGTTCTTACAGTGTAATTTTTAAAAAATTCGGCTGAGAGAAGCACTTCCGCTAAGTGGTCAAAGTTGAGAGATTTGCGAGTGCTATTTGTTCCCACCAGTTCCCGCTAAGATTCTGTTGCATATGGCGGCATTATATGATTTTCCTAGAAATATCATAGTGAAAGCTACGTTTTATTATTGAAACCGAAAGCTGTGCTCTGAAAACTACTTACTAAAGGTTAGGCTTTCATACTTATGCTTTTAATTCATACATCCTTAACAATAATTTCAATCCAATATGGATAGCGCTAATATTCTTTGACCTATGTGTTTACGGATTAATTAGTGAAATAGCGTCAGTGAGGTTAGTTGTCACACTTGATTGGAGCATGTTATTACAGTGTAACAACTTGCCCCACTGCATATCTTAAATCAATACGGCAGATCTTAAAAGAAATGAAGCCAAAAAACAAGAAAAACAAGAAAGTTGGCAATTCTAACCAAAAAGAAAATCTGTGTCTCCAAAGCTGCAAACAAGTCTCAAAAAAATAATTTGCCACTAACAAGTTCCGGCGAAGAAGATGAGGACTGGCTGTGCCTGAAATGACTAAAAACCATGGTTGTAATCAAAAGGTGGAGAAAACTGTGTTGAATGCATGCAGTGCAAAAGATGGGCCCATTCAAAATGTATTAAAAATGAGCCTAGATATATTTGCCACAATTGTAACTCGGACTTAAAGATGGTTACTGACAGTGAATAGAAAGAGAATGAATGTTCAAGCATTTAAGTTTGTAATAATCCATGTTTAGATCATAATCAAGCTGCTATTACTATTATAATAATAAGACCTGATAATTTGTTTATTGAACGTATTTCAGTTTTATTTCCTTAAAATAAACACCCAAACATATATCTTATACATTGTAACAACTTACCATCCGCATGTAACAACAAGCCCCACCGAAGGGTAAGTTGTTACATTATCCGCATTTTAATTGTATTTGAATTTTTTTAATATTGTTACTTCATTTTGAAAAATCTCAAAAAAATACATAATTAGTAGAAACAAATGAGACTACAAATTAATCAATTTTCAGCAATTTTGAGTGTAACATACAGCAATTAAAAAAATGTTAACTGAAATTTGTAACAACAAGGCCCACCCTCCTCTAAATTCAGTAAAAACGGACTTCCGGTCAACCGATTTTCTCAAGTCAAACTCGATTGATACATAATATAATCAATTGAAATATTACTTCAGAAGAAAAAAATTAACCCCATCCCCCTTCCCCAAAAACTCCCTTAAATGGATTCTCTCAGAGATTTGTTACAGATAAAAGTTATAGCTCATTTTATGTGTAAGTTAATAAACCATGCATAAAGAAAATCGTTTGAGCCGTATCCGAGAAAATTGCAAAAACTAAAACAAAATCCAGTCTGTAAAGTGGTATTTCTGGTTGAGGAATTTTGACATGTAAGTTCCTGTCTGATAATCGCATGTGGTGGTACCTACACACACGTCAATTTTCAATTTAACTGTTAAGTCGTCTATGTTGTTTAATTGTTCTTAAATCTTATGTTTTTGTACATGTCAATTTTGAAATTTCCAGAATTTTTTTTTTTTTGAGCTATGCTGTTCACATACGTACATACACAAACAGACCGTTTACTAAAGGCCACTTTTTTTTTGTTTCAGGGGATCGCAAAACGTATATTTCCGGTGAAAACTCGATAATGAAAATTTGACACGATTACAATACGAGGGTCATTCAATAAGTAACGAGAGAAATCGCTCTAGCTCAGAAACGGTTTGTTTAATCAATACAGGTTTGCTAGGGGTTAGGGTGCGAACCAGTTTTTATTTTTTAAGGTAGTTACACCCGTGTATAAGAGCGTAATTGTAATAATAAAGAACTTCCTGTTTGATTAGAAGATGTATTTAGCATACCTCATTAAACAATATAATATATTTAACATATTTCCTTATAAAAAACATATGTTGTTTTTGGCGAGCATGCGCAATAATAATTACAAATTGAAAATAAATACAAAAACATAAGATTTAAGAACAATTAAACAACATAGACGACTTAACAGTTTCAGAGCATCAAGTTGGGCATCCTTGTTCTTAGTTTTTCATCAGCTGTTCGAGAGTATTTGATAAGCATAATCTCAAATGTATTCAGTTAACAATGGCGGTTCCAAAACAACTTAAGGACGCGCACAAAGAAAACAAGAAAAAGTGGGGTGGAAGTCCTTCCACATCCCTCCTACAGCCCCGACCTCGTCCTATCGGACTTCCATTTGTTTGGACCCCTTAAAGAGGTTCTACGTGGGAAACATTTTCAATCCAATGAAGAAGTTAAAAAAATCATGTGCAAAAGTGGCTTCCAAAGATCAACCCAAAGAATTTTATGCCAAAGGCATACCCAAATTAGAAGAACGATGGGACAAGTATATAAATGTTGCTAGGGACTATCTTGAAAAGGAGCCAAAGTTTTGTATTTATTAAATAAATCGTTTTTGAGCTACAACGCGGTTTGTCTCGTTACTATTGAATGTTAAAGAAAGTTAAAATTTACTCATATTCTAGTGACAAAAATTGACTATCTTTTTATCTATGAAATTGTTCTAAAGATCCTATACCTTCAGGAAATAGTGCAAAAAAAAAAAAATCGAACAGATATATATATATATATATCAGTATATCCAATTTTTTATTCTATACTTAGACTTAAATAAAACAAAACGTACAAAAACATCTGATTCTCCCACCTATGTCCTATCAGAGCGTCCTTCTCCCAATAATCGTTTATATTAGCATTGATTTATGAAGGAGAAGTGAGTTAAGCCCGGATGTTATAGAATATAAAAAGTTAATATGAATAACTTTTGTTTTGGAATTCATTGAAATAGTTTAATATATTGTATTATTAAAGGAATATTTTGCCCTTGGAGATCATTGAGTCATTCTTTGATAATTTATTTGATGCGAGATATTAGTTGCAATAAATCACGTATTAGTAGCACACGAGTATATGCCCTTATACTACCGGAATATAGAGCTTGTGCTCCATTTCAGCGTTTGATACACTTACTGGCCGGTATATGTACATGATATACACAGATTTTAAGGTTAGCGGGGAAAATTCAGTTAACCATCAATTTTTTTTAAATTTCTATTAGTTCTCTAAGTATTGCGTTCGAGTTAATTTTTCAAAAATATTATCAAAGTATTATTTCAGTTTATTCTATCATGTACATAATAATAATTACAATGAAATGTGATGTCGAAATTCCTAATTTGAAGACATCACCGGATATACTACTTTACTAAACAGTTTTTTACTTTTTCTTACTCCTAGTAAAAGGAAGTATTGTAATCGTGTCGAATTTTCGATATCGAGTTTTCATCGGAAATATCCACTTTGAGGTTCCCTGAGTCCAAAAAATGGTTTTTAGAAAATGAGTTTTGTGTGTGTCCGTATGTGAACAGCATAGTTCAAAAACGAAAATCGTAGAAAGTTCAAACTTGATATTCCATTTAGGTATCACCATGGGATCCGACAGACCACCTGTCAAAATTCCTCAACCGGAAGTACCACTTTATTGAATGGTTTCCCCTTTTTGCAATTTTCTCTAAAATGGCTCCGACGATTTACTTGAAACTTGATATATCAACTACACATACAAAGACCTACAAATTATATTTGAAACATTTCTCTGGGAAAATTCATTCAAATTTAAGGACACTTTTGGGACAAGGATAGGGTTAGGTTTTCCTCTAAAGGCTACTTGAGTTTACTATACAATTCTGTCATCTAAATAATATTAATTAAAATTAAATGTCTTGTTGAAATTCCGAATTTGAAAAAAATCGGTTTTCACAAAAGTAAAAAAAAAAACAACAAAAAAACTAGTAAAGTGGTATTTCCGGTTGAGGAATTTTGACAGATAGCGTACTGTCAATCCCAGGGTGATACCTAAACGGAATATCAAGTTTCAACTGTCTGCAGTTTTTAGTTTTTGAACTATGCTGTTCACATACATACACACATACACCACACACACATGCACAGACCATTTTGTAAAAACCACTTTTTTGGATTCTGGGGACCTCAAAACGGATATTTCCGGTGAAAACTCGATATCAAAAATTTGACACGATTACAATACTTCCTCTTACTAGGAGGAAGAGAAAGTAAAAAAAGTATGGTGTGAATGCGCTAATGACCACAGCTGTCGATGCCCCCCACCAAGTGGTGTGAAACACTCACATAACTTTCTCTTTCAGGAGTAAACAAAATTGTAATTAATAAATTTTCTTCAAACTTACAATTCTTACTAAATGTTTGTCTTCAGTTTTACATCACTGAGAAAATCTTAATTTCATAAAATAACTTTTTCGAGGAAAGCATAACCTCCTCCCACCCACCTCCCCAAACTTCTTTAAATGAATTTCTCGGAACAAAGTTTCAAACAAAAGTGATAGATCTCTATAATTACAGTTAACGTACCAAATTGAATGAATTTCGCTGGTATTATTATGAATAAAAAAAAAACCGCGAGAACTGTAAAAACTATTCAGTAGAAACGCACTTCCGGTTAACTGATTTTCTTCAAACTCATAATATTGGTAACATATTTAATTCTAATTAATATTATTTAGATGATATAATTGTGTAATAAACAGAAATAGCACTTTAGAGGAAAACATTACCCTATCGCTCCTCCAAAAGTCCCCTTAACTGAATTTTCCCAGTAAAATGTTTCAAATAAAAGTTGCAGCTCATTATATGTGTATAGTTGACATAAAATGTTTAAAGAAAATAGTTGGAGCCGTTTTTGAAAAAAAATCATTGAAAAAAACGAGTGAATAAAGTGGCACTTCCCGGTTGATGGATTTTGCCCGAAATCTTTCATGTCTGATGCCGGTGGTAGTACATATTTTACTTTCTCTTTTTCCTAGTAACAGGAAGTATTTGTTATCGTGTCAAATTTTCCATTTTGAATTTAATTTTCATCGGAAATACACGTTTTGAGATAAAAAAATCTGGTGGGAAACACTCACACAACATTTTCTTACTCGAGTTTTCAAAGTAGTAATTGACAAATTTTATAGTTTATGTACCAAATTTGATGAAATTCGTTGGAGTTCGTCGAAAACTGAAAAAAAAAATTTCAATAACAGCACATTTCCGGTTTACTTATTTTCTTGAAACTCTCAATTTTGGCCATCTATTTATTTCTAATTAATTTTGTTTGGATAGTAGAATTGTATAATCAACTGTGATAGCACTTTATAGGAAAACCTAACCCCACCCCACCCCTAAAAGTGCCCTTAAATGAATTTTTCCAGAGAAATGTTTTAATAAAAGTTTTAGCTCTTTGTATGTGTAGTTGATATACCAATTTTGAAGAAAATTGTCGGAGCCATTTTTGAGAAAATTGCAAGAAAGTAAAAAAAATACCAGAAAACTGTAAAATACATTGTAGTAAAAACGCACTTCCGGTCATCCGATTTTTTTAAATTCGGAATTTCAACACCACATTTAATTCTAATTAATATTATTTAGATTATAGAATTGTATAGTAAACTGAAATAGCACTTTAGAGAACAAACTACCACCCCACCCACCCTAAAAGTGCCTTTAAATGCATTTTCCCAGAGAAATGTTTAAAAAAAAAATTGTAGATCTTTGTATGTGTAGTTGATATATCAACTTTAAAGAAGATCGTTTGTAGAAAATTGCAAAAAAGTGAAAAAAAAAAAATTCGGTAAAGTGATTCTTCCGGTCGAGGAATTTTGACCGCTGACCTACTGTCGGATCCCATGATGACACCCAAACGGTATATCAAGTTTGAACTTTCTGCGGTTTTTCGTTTTTGAGCTATGCTGTTCACATACACACAACACACATACCACTCTATTACTAAAAACCACTTTTTTGGTCTCAGGGGACCTCAAAACGGATATTTCCGGTGAAAACTCGATATCGAAAATTTGGCACGATTACAATACTTCCTCTTACCAGGAGTAAGAGAAAGTAAAAATCGGGGTGAAACACACCCACACACACACACAAATTTCTTTTACTTCAAGTTTATAAAATTGTAATTGATACATTTTGTAGTTAGTATACCAAATTTAATGAAATTCATCGGTGTTATTATGGAAAAAAAAAAAAAATCACGAAAAATGAAAAAAACCGTTCAGTAAAAAAAGTAGTTCAGTTTTACTAATTTTCTTAAAACTCGGAACAGTGATAATCTATTCAATTCTAATTAATTTTTTTTAGTTGATAGAATGTATAATCAACTAAGATAGCCCTTTAAAAAATCATCCGATTTTCTTCAAACTTAATGCGCTCATTAATAGATAAAAATATTAAATCTAATAGAATGTATTTTAAGAGTTATAATACGCAAAGTTTCTTAAATATACCACATGTAAATTAAATAAAATTAAAACTCACTTAATATAAAAAATGAATCCATCAAACACAAAGAAAAAAAAAAGAAAAAGTTAAAGAATTCTACATTATAAACAGAGAAATGTTCATTATTTAAAAAAACATCCAAAAACTGCACCAAATCCAAAGATCTCCCTTATACAGACACATTACAGACAGACTTGCACAATATGGATAATAAGACATTATGTTTGTTATATGTACAACTGCTATCTAAACAACAATACAGTCTTTATTACTACATTATTTTTAAAATAAATATACTTTTTACGTAATTTAAAATCCAATTACAAATGTATTAAATTACAATGTAATCAGCATTTTATATAATATATATATTCGACAAAAATTCAAATTCCAATCAATGTTAATTTAAAAAATAAATAAATAAAATCTATTGTAATCCTGGTTAGTGATGTATTTTAATATATTTTTATAAATTTAATTTTAAATTATTTATTAATTTTATTCTAAGAAAGATTAATGAAAAAAAAAAAAACTAAAACAACGAAAATAATAAAATAATAAAAAAAATGGGCTGAATTTGCAATTAACCTAATTAGGTCAAACTATGTGACATCATTCCCATGCTTTATTTTCCTGTAGAAATTTATTAATTTTTTAAAAATATTTTTATTTTTTCCTTCTGAGACTCTGCCCTCCCCATATCTTTGTAGAATTATTAAATTTTATGTTGTGCTATAATATGTCCAGTATATATATACTGATACTTTTAAAAACTAAATTTTTCACATTTTGTCTTACTAACGTAATAAAAGTTTCAGATTTTTTGGAATATAAAAAGTTCTTCTACTAAATCGAAAAACTATTGAGATTCAATATCAATCTGACACGACCTCAATAATTCCTTTTAAGATAATGGAAAAAAAAAATATGGTGTGAAACACTCACACAAACTTTCTCGTACTTCCTGTTTTCAAAAATTGTGATTGACAAATTTTATAGTTAGTATATAACAAATTTAATGAAATTCGTCGGAAAAAACGGTTCTGTAAAAACCCTCTTCCGGTTTATTAATTTTCTTGAAACTCGAAATTTTGGCAATCTATTTATTTATAATTAATTTTGTTTAGATGGTAGAATTGTAAAATCAACTATGATAACACTTTAGAGAAAAACATAACCCCATCCTTTCCCCCCAAAACCCCCTTAAATGATTATACCATGAGAAATGTTTCAAATAAAAGTTGTAGCACTCACTTTACATGTGCAGTTCACATAATTCGTTTAAAAAAAATCTGGTGTGAAACACTCACACAACTTTCTCTTACTCCTGTTCTCAAAATTATAATTGACAAAGGTTATTATAGTTTGTGTGCCAAATATAACGAAATTCGTCGAAAACTGAAAAAAATGTTCAGTAAAAGCGCACTTCCGGCTTACTAATTTTATTAAAACTTCCAATTTTGGCCATCTAATTATTTTTAATTATTATTATTTGGATGATAGAATTGTATAATCAACTATGATACCACTTTAGAAGAAGCTGTAACCCCAACCCTCCCTTAAAAGTGCCCTTAAATGAATTTTTCCAGAGAAATGTTTTAAATAAAAGATGTAGATCATTGCATGTTTAGTTTATATATGAAGTTTCAAGAAAATCGTCGGAGCCATTTTTGAAAAAATCGCGAACAAGTGAAAACATAATTTTAGTAAAGTGTTAAAATAACAAACGCACTTCCGGTTATCCGATTTTTTCAAATTCGGAATTTCAACATACTTATTTGGAAAACAACATATTTAACTCTAATTAACATTATTTAGATGACAGAATTGTCTAATAAACTGAAATAGGAGTTAAGATGAAAACCTAACCCCTGGCCCTCCCCAGAAATGAATTTTCCCGGAGAAATGTTTCAAATAAAAGTTGTAGCTGTTAGTATGTGTATTGATATAACAAGTTTGATGAAGATCGTTGGAGCCATTTTTGAGAAAATCGCAAAAACCTAAAAAATACAACTAGTAAAGTGGTACTTCCGGTTGAGGAATTTTGACAGATGACCCACTGTCAGATCCTATGGTGATACCCAAACGGAATATCAAGTTGAACTTTCTACGATTTTTCGTTTTTGAGCTGTGCTATTCACATACATGCACACACACCATTTGCTAAAAACCACTTTTTTGGACTCAGGGGACCTCAAAAAGGATATTTCCGGTGAAAACTCAATATCGAAAATTTGACAGGATTATAATACTTCCTGTTACTAGGAATAAGAGAAAGTAAAAAATTGTTGGAGCCATTTTAGAGAAAATAGTAGAAAACTGGAAAATACTTTTCAGTAAAAAGACGCATTTCCGGTCATCCAATATTATTCAAACCCTGAATTGCAGCAACATATTTAATTCTAACTAATATTAATTTAGATGATAGAATTGTATTAACACTGAAATAGCACTTTAGAGGAAAACTTAACCCCACCACGCCCTCAAAAGTACCCTTAAATGAATTTTTCCAGAGAAATGTTTTTAAGTAAAAGTTGTATATCTTAGATCTCTGCCCACTATATCGTCCCATACTAGGACTGCAATAGGAACGTGTCAGGCGCTCCGATCACTATCTATGCCCACTGCAACGGATCAACAGTGTCCTATTCCCGTAAACAACACTTATGATAATCTTATCGTACCTGTTTGGTTTCCGTTGTATCGGTTGTTGTACATTTTCCATTTTCGTTGGAAAAAGTTTATAACAGGCGCGATTATAACGGGAAGCATACGCAACAACAACGCAGTGGGCCGTCGTCTGCGCACACCGGTTTGGTACCGTGCCGCTACCTGTAATATATTCTCTCTGTCAAATTGTTGAAGGTACGATCATAGCACCCTACGGTGTTGGCCGGTAACGGAACGGTCTAGTGGGTATTGTTTGATACTATACAATACCAAGAATATCAGTTTGCATGTGTCGATACGGTTACGGCCCTATTATGGTACGGTGTAATGGGCAGAAACCTTTAGTATGTGTAGTTGATATAATAAGTTCCAAGAAAAATCATTGGACCTATTTTTGAGAAAAATGGCAAAAAGGTGAAAAAAAAAATTCAGTATAGTGGTACTTCCGGTTGAGGAATTTTGATAGATAACCTACTGTTGGATCCGATGGGGATACCTAAACGGAATATCAAGTTTGAACTATCTTCGATTTTTCGTTTTTGTGCTTGTTTCGTTTGAGCGTTTTTGTGCTGTGCTGTTCACATACATACACAGACCATTTTGTAAAAACCACTTTTTTTTGGATTCAAGTGACATCAAAATGTGTATTTCCTGTGAAAACTCGATATCACAAAATATGACACGATTACAATACATACTTTTACTAGGAATAAAAGAAAGTAAAAAAAACTGTACTCATGATTCATAAAACGGTGAAAACTCAATTTAGTGACAATTGATACTTTCTCTTACAAGCAACAGGTGAAAGTAATAATGCTTGAATCATTCAGGATTAAATTAGCAAAGCGGCAAATAACCAATCACACTTTTAACCACTTAGTATTATGGTAACATCTTTAAAAATTCTGAGTCAAAAAAATAAAATAAAAAAATTGAATAGATTAAATTCAATATTATTTAGATGAATCGATTAATAGTATTTTAAAGAATGATATCAAACTAAAGGTAGACTTCTTTCTAAAATAATGTAACACTAATAATTATTTACATAGTTTATATTGGAAGGAGGTGTATATAAGAGGCTAGCGAGGCGAGATGACTAACAAATAGGTGTATTCAAGGTGACCTCAAAGCCACATCTAAAAGGATAATCAACGCATCCTGTTGCCTCCTCTTATTTTCAGTGTTTTTTTTTTTTTTGTTTAAAATATCCTACAGAATTACCACTAAAAATTTAAAACGAATTCCCCTTTTATTATTAAAATAGAAAGTAATAAAATCTGTCGTGAACGTGTCACACGACATGCTCTTAATTGCTGTTAATGTACAATTATATTATAAAGTGACAAATTTTATTTAAATTTCAAATTTTACTCGTTGGTTCTATCATAAATATAGAAATGGTGAGAGGGACAAATACCTAGTGGGAAGACAGTAGTAGTGCAGAAGAAAGCGCCAATAAGATTGAACCGATCCCATTATAACATTTGAAATTTTTTCGCCATTAAATCAGTTAAAAAAAAAACCCTTGGCGCAACAAGCCCATGAAGGATCAAAGGCTTGCCAGACGGCGATTTGAATAGGGAGGCGTGTGGTAATAATGCACGCCGCAGTTCCCGCACTGTTTAGTTCCGGCCTTCGCTACCTAGGGCGCTACCAACTTGTACCTTCCCACTTTTTGTCATGATACTGGGTCAACACCAACTTTGCCCTTACGGGAATCGAACCCTGAATTCTCGTACGAAAGGCGAGTGCGCTAGGCACTAGACCAACGCGTTAGGCCGGGTTTCCACCGAACGGACAGTTTAAAAAAACAGTTCTGTTTGCTGAAAGTTTTGTTGCTGGAGCTTGTTCTCTTTTTCCCATTTTGTTTTACCCCGCGAGAATGTCCTCTGACGACGACGATTTTTTTTATACTGAGCTGTGGCTCATTTTTAATTAATGGCCCAGAGAGAAAAAAACCGAGATATTGGGTCAGTAGTCTATTGAAAAGGAGAATTAATTACGGCACAGAAGAATTATTGGATGATTTAAACACTGATGATATTGGCTTCAACGGAGAATTGAGATCCTCCTTCAACAATTTTACTAGAATGACAAGTACTGATTTTGAATTGTTAATTAATTTGCTGGGAGCTAAAATCGCCAAGAAAAATACAAATTACAGGGACTCAATTTCGGTGAAGGATCGCTTGGCAGTAACTCTGAGGTACTTAGCCTCTGGGGACAGTTTTCCATCATTAATATATTTGTTCAAAATTTCAAATTCTTCTGTATCACGAATTATACCAAATTAAAATACGAAATGAATTCAGCCAATATTTCAAAACGCAAATGGGACAAGTGCCATGGCAAGATGATTATCAGTGATTGTTATATAAATAAATAAAAAAAAAATTAATACTAATAAATAAAAATATATTTGTTTTTGAACATGTCAATATTTCTGATCAAAACCTTACCTCCGAATCCAAATTTAAACCACATTGCCTTCCTTTAATCGGTTTATTCTTGTCATGCAAAAAACTCATGGCATCATATGCAAACCATTTTGAAACATACAATTGTGCAGCACCAGACTTCTTCATGCTTTTATACTTCCTTCTTTCTCTTTTGTACTGGCTGATCAAGTTTTTGATTTTTCGTTCGATTTCATCGGTGGTAGTTTCAAAAGTATCACCGATTTCCTTTAAAGAATCTTGTCTTTTATTTTTATTCTTATAGTCCATACTTTTTGAGTCCCACAAGTTAGTATGCTGTCGGTATATTTCTATTAGATTGCTGCACTCATCTTTAGTCCACTGCTTTTGGAATTCACTTCTTAAAAGTGAATTAAACCTACAGTTTTGGTAAATCTGTAAAATGGTTTATAATATAAATATAAAAGCTGTACTTACTTTAAGTGTTGCATGCACTTGATAATTACTATTTTATTTCACTTATTAAAGGAAATATTTTTATTTAGGAAAAAATTAAAGCTAAAAATGTTTTCCAAAAAACCTGCACTTTAGTTCAAACACACATTAAAAGTTGATAAAAATTTGATTCCAACCAAACCGACTAAAAAATATGGACAAACTTGTTTTCCTTTGATGTACCGACACGAGTTGGAAAAGTGTTTTGTTTACTAAAAACACTATCCTGCGACAAAAATGTTTTCAGAACAGTTCATTTTTTACAAAACATTCCTGCATTTGTTGAGAAAAACATGTTTTGTTTCTGTTTCATGTTTTGTCGCTTTGGTGGAAACCCAGCCTTAGGATATAGTGAAATATATATATATCATAGAACCCTAGTTTTGTACTGAAGTGATACTTTACAGGAAAGCTTAACGCTATTGTTTCCCCACAATCCCCCAAATTTTCCCAAAGAAAAATGTTACAAATAAAGTTGATATAAATTTGATGTTTACAGAAAATGGTTGGAGCTATTTTCGAGAAAAACATGAAACAATTAATAAAACCAGTAAAGTCGCACTTAAATGAAGTCTGAGTCTGAGCCAATTACGATTGTTTTTTTTTTTTCAGATATTTCGTTCATACAAACATACAGACTTGCCGCTAAAAAAACAATTTTTTCGTATTCTGGGGACTTCAAAAACATGTATTTCCGGGGAATTTTCTCAAATTTCGAAAAATCTAACACGACTACAATACTTCCTCTTACCGGGAAGTATGAGAAAGTATGAAAATCTGGTGTGAAACACTCATACGATAGTCTCTTAATGTACCTTACAAGTTCTAAATGACAATTTTCTTAAAACTATTAATTTTTTACCTTCAATAGTAAGCACCTGTACTGTAAATAAAATCGTACTGTAAGAGGGGAATAGCATGTCTTGTCAAATCTTCCAGAACCCAACAAAATCAATTTCTAGAGGCAGAAAAAAGTGTCAAACGATGAACCTGATAGATAGTTTTTAAATGATTTGTTAATTTAATAAATCATGTTTAGTGAAACGCGCTGGAGTGTTAATATTGAGAAAATCATAGCTAACTGAACAAAACTAGAAGAAGAAAAATATTTTTATATTTGTCCGGCAGCTTATTTCTGCCTTACAAAATTAAATAGATAGTATAATAAAATATATACATTATAAATTAATTTTATAACTAAATGATAATTAATTACGTCTTGGAGTGCGGACTGGAGTAGTTTCGGTTTAGTAGGGCTATCGGACCAAAGAAGTAAACCAATAAATGTAAACTATGTAAAACTATTTATCGGAAATAATAATTACAAAAAAAAAGTACAAAAAGAATTTACAATTGTGTTATTCCTAGTAAAAGGAAGTATTACGATCGTATCAAATTTTCGAAATTGAGTTTACATCAGAAAACATGTTTGGGGTCCCTAACTATAATAAAAACATTTTAGAGAAGATTCTGTATACGTGTGTGTATGTTGTAACTCAATATCTCAAGAACAAAAGTCACAGGAACGTCAAACGTGGTATTCCGTTTAAGCACTACTAGCAAGCACATCCCTACCAAGATTTCTCGAAAACTGCTCCATCGATTTTCATTAAACTTCTACGCAATCTACACACACATAAAAACCTTTCACTTTTATTTAGTTTCCCATGAAAATTTATTTTTTGGGGTTTCTGCGGGAGCAGTAGTGTTATGCTTTCCCCTAAAGTACCACTTCAGTTTAATATATGGTTTTACCTACATCCTATTAATACATATTAGAAGAATCGATTGAACTCCAAATTTGAAGAAAATCGATTAACCGATTAGTGGATTTTACAGAATAGATTACTGAGTATTTTAGAATATTCTCGATAACGATTTCCTTTAAACTTGGAATGTTAACTTCACAGATAATCACATATTATTTTTATCTGAAATATTTTCCACAAAAACATGATTTTAGATAGTTTTGCGGATTTATGGCGTTAATTCAAATGTTACATATAGTTGGTTCAGTGTTTTTAGAGCGCCCTACTGGGCCATAATATAATCATTATTTCTCTATCTGCCAAGAAAGATAAGGTTGGTATTTATCCCTCCCCCCCAACCCACCGCCACGTGTATATTTATGTTAGGACAAATACGTAAAATTTGTTGAAACAGTTCTCTGATTTAGGGAATCAGAGAACCTAAACATCTGTGTGAAACACTGAACATACTTCTTAATTCCAGTTTCAAATTCCAAAAGGAAAAAATTTTTTTAATTGTATTCTTAATTGATTGCTGGTGGCAACACCATACAAAATATTATCATGGCACATCTAGAAAAGCACTTCCTATTTTATGAAAATATTTTTTATTATTAGAGAAGAAGTATTATTGTTAACTATTCTAACTTTCTCAACAAGAATTAAGTTAGTTTCTATGATTTAACTGTAATGAGCAGATTGCATTTCAAAGAATCAGCATACAAACAAAAGAAGCATAATGGTTAATATGAAGAAGGATCGATCATATTCTGACAAAATGGTAAAATCGTATTTTTGATACAATTGCAAAAATTGGAACTTTTTTTGTTTTTAGAGGTGTATGATTTAAAGACTTTCACTATGAAACCTCATGATTCGTTAAGTACATACCTGGCCAAGAAGCGCCAATGAAAACGAGTATCTCTTACCTCTTAGCGGTCATTCTAAACACTAAACTGCAAGAATATTTTAAAAATATGGTAGATTAGATCAGAGTCTATCAACCTTTTTTTTTTTATTATTAAAGCAAAAGAAGAAAGAACGTTGAATTAAAATAATCGAACAGAATAAAAGAAACGGTATAAGAACACAACCATTTTTGAATTTAAAGGTTATTGGAGGTTACAACTTACAAACGATAAGACGTATTATTCAATATTTCTGCTTAAAGTGATGGAACATGGTTCTGATTTTATAAATTTCCGTAAGTAATAAATTATTATTGTTAAATACATCCTGTGAAAATAATCGATTTTTTTAAATAAAATCTTTAATTCCAGTACAAAGCATTTATCATAAAGTATGCATTGCAGTGGCAATTTCTATTATTCGATCAAAACCAAAATGTTTAAATCTTAATGAATATGTAGAAAATATACAAAACGCATGTTTGAGAGAATGGCAGAATGTAAGTATGATGCTAAAAAAAAATTGGTGGGATTCCGCCTCGTCGTATTCTTTCTTCTGTAAATCTCTTTGGACTTCCTTTCAATTGACAAGTCTAATTCATTAAACTCTTTCAAGTATTTCCTTTTTTCCTTATGTTCATTACTCTTGGTGAAAAATTATAGTGAAAATATTGATTTCTGAAAAATTTCTCATTCCAAATTAACCAAACATTGTGTTTATTCATTGAAACACTTACAGAAAGATGAAGTTGTATCTTTTGAAAATAGAATAATTTCAGTGCAGCAGAATAATATTTTGAAGCAGATAAATAATTTGTTACCAACATCCGCGTACCAAGATGATTCAGGTATTCTGTGCTTCAATGCTTTTAATATAAGAATTTAGTATAGAGTCATAATTTAATCCTTAACTCTGTGCTTGAAACTTTTGGTTTTTAGTTTATAACGGAAATACATTTAAATTTTAGATTTCGGTTCAGATGAATGGTTTCCTAGTATGATTGATGATATAAATCTGCCAAAAGTACTTGATGATTGTGAAAGTAGCAGTGATAATGAATCAGTAGCTGGTGATAATGCTGAGTTTATGCGAGCGCTGATCAAACTAAAATTTGCGGTAAACTCCCGTCAAACTTTGATTCTTAAGCGTCCAAAAACTAATTTATCAGAACGTCCATTGAAGGTAAGGAAAACAGTAATTCTGTATGCATAAATTGACCTTTTAGAAATTAGTGTAACTTTGACCAAATTTTCCAGGAAATAGAAGCCATTGCCAAAAGTTCTGTTACTAATGGAACAGATTCTGGAGTAGGAAGTTTCGAAACAAGTAGTAATATTTATGAACGTAAAGAGTTTTCTACAAGTTTATTGAGGTTACATTAGAATCTTAAATTTTAATAAAGCAAATTATTGTAATTATTTCTCTAGTATAAATATATAAAAGCTATCCCTCATAACATACCTATTTTACTTTTGCTTAACTTTCAGTTTGCATTTTTTTTTAATCCATCTTAATAAAATACTTGTTTTTAGATGCTTGACTAATTCTTCAAATACAGAGATTCTTATCGAAAAATGCTTGCAAACAGTGTTTAACTATATTAATGCTTCTTTAGCAAAACGAACTGTGATATGTTTTAGTTATTGGAAAGATTCCATTTTGGAAAATATATTTAGTATTCTGAAAGAAGTTTCCTTTGACAGCATTTGTTCAGATGCAATAATTTCATTTATTGAAAATGTACTAGAAGACATCTGGAACAGCGAAGATATTAACAAGGTATCCATGATGAATGAGAATTGTATTTCACACCTATGAGGTCACGGTTATCCTATAAAAAATTGTTTATTTCTTATAAATCCTATAGTAGTAGAATCTTTTTTGACGGAGCCTAATTAAAATACAAATCTTGGTACTATGAAAGAATCATACAAAGTACCAACAAACTTAAGCAAAGGGGAGAATGGCTAGCATATTGGAAAAAGCAAGATTGTAGAGAGTTATCAGTCTTGTTTATTGTATCGGTATAGTTTTTGACTTTATGCATTTTTGTAGCTAGATTAGTATTAGTGAAGGTAATAACCACAACTTTAGCATATTCCCCTTTACAGATTATTTATTAGCAATATCTCCCCTAGAATTAATTCTAGGAAAAGTTAAGAAAATAATCATTTTAGAAGTTTCTCATCATATTTGCTGCTATGATTCATACTAGGAATAATATTAACTTATTAACAAAGAGAGGAACAAAATTTTGTTACGACTCTAATAAAAACTTCTTTTTTATAATAGTATTTGAACACATTGAACACTCCAGCCTAGCCAATGATCTAATCAAAAATATGTAACGTTAACATAACAAATTTTTCAGATTATTTTTGTTGGATTTGTATAATTTTAGTCAATGGCGGAACCAAATTTTTGGGATCCTGAAGCCTGAACTCTTATAGGAGTCACAAAACAGCCAAGAAGTCAATGCAAGGACTTCGAGGCTCAATGGCGGGAAAATGGTAATAGAGAGAGTTTCTTATAGAAAATGAGCTCATTGAATAGTAAGGCCCCACTGATATCAATCTAGATACACCTGATATCTTTTCAGTAGGGGTGTTCTGACAGATTTTTTCTTTTAAATTTAACTGCTATGTCTCGGGCAGTTGCAGTCAAAATTTTCAAAGAATTCAGATTCTGAACGTTTGACTCTAGCTTAAAGGATGAACAGTAGATGTTCAGCCATAACTAAACTTGCATCAGTGAAGAAGAATTCGAGAATCCAATTGCCAAAATATAGCATCTTGCTAGATTCTGGCGAGCTTAGCGATTCCGTACACCAGCAAACTCCAAGAAAATTTTTAAATTTGAACAGTTATGAGAGATTTTGAGGTTATATGGTATGAGTTTCAAACTTGTTCTCTGATCAATGTTAACAACTTCAACCTCGGTTAATAAGCTTAAAGTTTACATAATTATAAATACCAAATTCCATAGATTTTTATTGCAAAATTCACTCATTAAAATACCATTTGCACCACGGCAAAAGTTCTCCAGGACTTAATTGTCTTGAAGTTTCTTTGCTTCATAAGATCTGTCATTTCTAATATAAGCAGGCAGATTAAATATAAAATTAAAGAAGCTGTCTCATGAATTTTTTTTGCATATATATATCTGTATTTTATTTCAGCATATAGAATGGGAATGTCAATGCATTATATTAAACGAATTATGCTCTACATTAATTATATGCAAGCATATATTAACATTTTTAATTAATAAACTTGATATTATAATAAAAAGAATAACGGAAATGAAAACAACATTATTAGTAACCAGTGATCAATGCTTAATTGAGAAAGTACCACACTTTATTGATATGACTTCATTGTTGCTATCAAAATGGAAAAGATTTTATAAAAATACAAACACTTCATGCAATAATGTTGATGCACAAGTGGATGTAATAACAAGCTTATGGAAGAAAAAATGGTATATTGAAGAAGATAATGGTGAAACAGAAAAAAACATGATCAGAAATTGGAAAGAAACTTTTGAAAAATTGGTTACTTGTACAACTAAAGATTATCCTTTGATCAGTTTAATGGCAGTCGATCTGGTTAATAATATTGATAACACTTTATTATCGGATACTGACAGATTGGACAATGATTGTACAGACTGTTGAACAAATACTGATATTTTCACAAGCATAATTGGAAAAATTGGCTGCGGAAGGTAAAATCTGAGTAAGTTTAATATTATCTTCTAATAATTATATTTCGTTTATTACAAACATTGTTTTTACAATCATCCTTTTTTTTTTTATCAAAGTAGAAAAAAAAGAGGATAATAATGGAATTCTGAATTGGAGGCAAAATGGTTTAAGCGCACGTTTAATACTGCATGATATAGAGATAACAAAATAAATGCAAAATAATATTGTTATTAGCAGAATTAATAATTCAATTCATTAAATGGTCTTTTTGTATTACATACATATTCTTATTAAATAACAATAAACAAATATATGGTTGGTCCCCTATAAAAGATGGTTGTATAAAACAAGGGGGTTCCTTTTATTTACAAATACTAAATTTATCTAAAAAAAGAAAGCTGTTATTTCTCTTTTCATTTTTTTTTGTTGTTGACAATATCTTCAATAAGTTGTTTGTATTTTGAAGTGGCCCTGAGAGAAATGGCAGTAGGTTATTCAATTAAAATATTCTGAAAAAATAATCAAATAGAAAACATATATATTATTAATATTGTTTTTAATAGTGATACCTCTGAATCTGTAAAAATTATTATGCAAAATTATGCATCATTCAAATTATTATTTATATTTACACTAAATATTTTCATTTATGTAAATCTAGGAATTTACCTTAAACTATGGTTCTTGGAGAGACAGTTTGATTTGGTGCAACCAGAAGTTCTAAATTAAAACATTCCAAAAGAGAAGCTCCAACGGAACTTCTCCTTGCCATCATCGAAGCTACAACTGTCCATTTATTTAATCTAATATCGTATCGTTCCACTGAATTTAATGAAGATGATCCATCATTACCACCTAAAGCTATTAATGTACCTTCGCAATTCACAACTTCATGCGTCGATCTATTAAAAAAATTACAAAAATACCAGTTAGTTTAAGATTTTTAATTTGGATGTATACATTGGCAGGACAATATTTAAGATTATATCCGTCACAGGATGGCTTCTTTGTCTTAATTTTGATCAGTTTTGGATTTTTCTTTAACGTCAGAGACTAGATCATCAAGTATGTATATAAAACTTACTTCCAATTTTAAAGTTTGTGGGTGTGTGTTGTGTGACAGAAACTTTACAATTGGAAGTCAACGTCTCTATATTTATTTGATGAAACAGTCTCAGACAATGACAAAAATCCAGTACCAGTCAGAATTCAGTAAAGAAGCATGCTCTGGAGAGTATATAATCTCAAGTATTTTGGTAAATTGATTTTTTTTTTTACTGTATTAAACAAAAAATCTAATTTATGTAACTATTTATATCAAATAAAATCTAGTAAGCAAACATTGATTTTTTTAATTCATTTAATAAAACATTTTATTTTAGACAGATGCTAAAGTGAAGAATCGTAGCAATTAAGAAAGTTTATTTTCTTGTAGAAAAATTACGAAATGACTTTTTATGATGAAAATATGTGGATTTATACTATTGTGCTTCCGCTACTACAAAGATAGCTCTGAATTTTCTTCCCAAAAGAGTTGGAAGACAATTGTCTTGCTAAAATCTCTGATTAGGAAGCATCTGCCACTGGCAGAAATTATGGCTATTCCGAGTCTATGCTTGAGGCTTTACCATGGAGATTGAAGAATCTAAAATTCTTTGGAAAATTTATTTCTAGGAGTTCAGTGCTTCTAATCACTAATTTGGCTACTTCGACATACACCACCTTAGTTCTTATCGGGCTGATTGAGCGTGAGAGAATACAGCCGACTCGTTCTTGGACGAGTATCTATCCGACTCGTTCTGTGGAAGAATATCGCATAATCGAATATCTCTGGTTGCATAAATAAGTATTTAATCGAAAAATGGATGGATACGGTTTCTCAAAACCTGTCGAATCTTTGTTCGTAAAGCTAGCTATAAATCTTAAGGGACAGTTTTCAGTCAAAAAACCTATGAGGGCAGAACTGTAATCGAATTATGGGTTTACTAAGGAGGAACTATTTTCTTGTATAGGTTTGGTTCTTCGTTGTGGAAGAATATCATAATCGAATATCTCTGGTTGCATAAATAAGTCTTTAATAGAAAAATGGATGGATACGGTTTCTCAAAACCTGTCAAATCTTTGTTCGTAAAGCTCTAGCTATAAATCTTTAGGGACATTTTTCAGTAAAAAAAAACCTATTGAAGGCAAAACTGTACTAGAATTATGGCGGTTTACTACCGGGGAACTATTTTCTTGCATAGGTTTGGTTCTGGATTGACAGTGTCTAAAGTATTTACCACAACCGAACCGAATAGTTCTATATGCCCATTAGAACAACAGTAACCAGGTAGTACTCAGCTAGATTTAACTAAGCTAAACTTATTAAGGCGGTTATTAAATTTCGGTAGCATATGGAATTGGGAGAATAAAATGGGAAGCCTTTTAGATCCACTGATAGGGGAAAACGAGATTAGAAATGTAAGGATAGAGGAATGAAGGACTTATCTATTTAAACATCTTTATGCACACATTAATTCAGACTTGAATAATCAATGAATATAAGGTTAGGAGGTGTATTGAAGAAATTTTGAATCGATTCTGCTCGGACTGGTAGTCGGACTAATATAATCATCATAGTATTTCCAACCACAACAAATATAGCAAACAATTCATTTCTTCACAATAAAATTTATATTTCTTCAAAAAAAAAATAAATAAATAAACTCACCTTCTGGAATGCATTGGTGCGATTGCTTCCCATGTATTACGTCGAGTATCGAACCTTTCACCACTAGCCATACACATTGTACCATCATTTCCGCCAATACAATATAAGAGGCAATCAACAGCCGCTACACCACAACTTGATCTACGTGTACTCATGTTTGGCATACTAAGCCATTTTCCTTCTCTTGGATCTAGACGTTCAACGCTGTTCTGGTAGTTTGTAGAATCGTATCCGCCCAAAGCATATATACAATTATCTGTGGATTTATCCCTTAAATTAAATATGTACATTATTTGTGTTCTCTTTATGACTTTAAAAATTTTCACAAAGTATATAACTTGGTGGATCAGCTTTTATTTTATTATTATTATTTTTGGACCTTTTTATGCAATTAAAAAGGTTTTTGGTGCTGCGCCAAACTCTGCTACTAAACTTATCTAAAAGCCAATCTTATCTCTGGGTTCCAGAAAACTGTAGTTTTTTATTTTTTTAGTGTAAAAAATATATGATCAAAACATATTTTTACATGGATCTCTCGCATTTCACAGTTCCAAAAATGAAAGTTATTATTCTCATTAAAATCTACTTCAGTTGATACTCAATTTAAAAAAAAAAGTTATAAAAAACACTCACACAACTTTCTCTTACTCCAGTTTTCAAAATTGAAATTGACAACTTTTATAATTTGTGTACCAAATTTAATCAAATTCGTCGGAGTTCGTCGCAATCTGAAAAAACATTAGTAAAAGCGCACTTTCGGTTTACTAATTTTCTTGAAACTCAGAATTTTGGCCATCTATTTATTTCTAATTAATTTTGTTTGGATGGTAGAATTGTATAATCAACTATTGAGAGTACTTTTAAAAAAAACATAAACGCCCCCCACAAAACCTCCTTAAATGACTACCAGGAGAAATATTCACATTCCTAGTTTAAAGAAAAGCGTTGGAACCGTTTTAGAAAAAATAGCAGACAACTGACAAATACTTTTCAGTAAAAACGCACTTCTGGTCATCCGATTTTTTTTTTGAAACTCGGAATTTCAACAATACATTTATTTCTAATTAATATTATTTAGGTGTAGAATTGTGTAATAAACTGAAATAGCACTTTAGAGTAAAATCTAATCCCATCCCACCCTCCCAAAAGTGCCCTTAAATGTATTTTCCCAAAGAAATGTTTTAAATAAAAGTTGTAGATTTTTTTATGTGTGTATGTGAAATAGGAACTTTCAAGAAAATCGCAGGAAAGTGAAAAAACAACCATTCAGTAAACTGTTACTTCCGGTTAAGGAATTGTGATAGATAACATACTGACGGTCCCATGGTGATACCTAAACGGAATATCAAGTTTGAACTTTCTACGATTTTTCGTTTTTGAGGTATGCTGTTCGCATACACACACACACCACAGACCGTTTTCTAAAAACCACATTTTTTGACTCAGGGGACCTCAAAACGGATATTTCCGGCGAAAAGTCGATATCCAAAAATTTGACACGATTACAATACTTCCTTTTACTAGGAGTAAGAGAAAGTAAAAAACCTATACTCGGTTCATAAAACGAGTGTTTCTGGTGAAAACTCAATTTAGTAAAAATTAACAGGATCACAATACTTCCTCTTTCAAGCAATAGGTGAAAGTAATAATGCTTGAATCAGCTTAGGATTAGAATTACCTTGCGGCAAGTAACTAAACACACTTTTAACTAACCACTTAGTATTACGGTAACATCTTTAAAAATTCTGAGTCAAAAAAAAGAAGCTGAAAAAGTTGCATTAACAGAAAGTTGTGTGAAGGTTTCACAAGTGATATTTTTTTCTTTTTTTTATGTACTGGTTACGCGAGATCTTGTAAAACCTGCAACACCTGTGAGATTATTATTATTATTATTATTATTATTATTCAAAGAAACAGAAGATAAATTACCAACTACTGCCACTCTACAATATCTTCTTCTAGTGTTCATAGCTGGACAAGAACTCCATACGCCTGTTAACGGATCGTATCTTTCTAAACTGCTAAGACAAGATGCACCATCGTAACCTCCACATGCATAGATTAATCCATCGAAACTGCAGATGCCTTAAAAATCATAAAAAAATAATCCATTAACTAATTGGTGTATTTTGACAAAGTTATTATATCATTATTCAAGGTTTATTATAAAAATAACTGTAGCTTAGCTTCAAGGGAAAAATCATATAAAATTTTAATTTTTATTATCTGGCTGCACGTGTAATAAGCTATGTAAGATTAATATGTAAAAAATATTGTAAACCATTCTATGATGGTTTTATTATACAAATTGAATTCCCAAGAATTCTGATCGCAATGTAATCTTAGCAAAACGATGACATATTTCACTTACTAGTCAAATGTCTTATTTCAATTCCTTTTAGGAAATATTATTAAGACAAAGATTTGGATTCTACCATTACATTATTGGGGCCATTTTGAATTGTTACTTATAGCAACAACATTTTTCACGTGAAAAAATCTATATTATTATTATATTAATTCACTAAAAATAAAAAAATAAAAATCTTGTGATACAGGAATGACTCAAATTTATTGATATTTAATTCGGTAACAAAATTGTATTAATTTTCGATACAAAAGCTTGTTTGCCTTAATTTTTATTTTTTCTTTGTATCTATTGTTTTGTTGACTCTGTGAGAAATTAAATTTACTTTATTTGTTTGGAATCGTCTTCATTAAATAATAATTAATAATAACAAATAAAATCACAATATAACAATAAATGATTACTTTATTTATTAATATCAAAACAATATAATATAAAAACATAAAATACCTAAACAACTTCTTTTAGTGCCCATAGAAGTAATACTGGACCATGTATTGGTTTGAGGATTATAACATTCAGCACTTGCTAGATCTGAAGCTCCATCATAGCTGAAAAATGAATGCAATAATGTTTCTGTTTATTTATTCAATCATTTAGATAATATATTTGGGATTTAAAAGCTCATTCACTAACAAAAGCACTATCAGATAATGACTACGGATCGTCAAATATATTTACTTTCTCTTTGCTCTAAGAATATCTTGTTCGAGAAAGTGTCCCCTCTTCTTCAAGGAGTTCTTACTGGTTTCCCTGCCCAGCAACACACGTTAAGCTTACAATGAAAACCACAACGCTCTCTCTCAAAAAAAATTATCTTCTGTCTCTTTTATAGAGAAATACTGTATATAATAATAAAAACATACAATCTAAAAATACGAGTTCACACTCAAGAGATTTTGTGGGCCACAAAACGCCTTCTAGGTTGGGAATTTAACTTCACAGCTTTTTGTTAGCACATCACATATCTATAACTGAAAGAGTAAATATTGTAATCGTTTTCAAAACTAAGTTCTCACGGAAATATATGGGACATATTTTTTTTTAATTAAACTCTGTAGTATGTGAAAAATGAAAAATTGTTGGACGCTGAAAAGTGATGATCCGTTGGTAATCACAAGGGCGGTTACGACACGAAGATATAGACCAAAATAAGTTAACAGGTTAGTTTTGCTGATTTTCCCGATTACTTCAAAAACCGCTACAAGATTTTTTTTTTTTAATTTTTTATCTTTATTACATTAGTTTTTCAATTTTTACTTCAAACTTTTTCTAAGAATTTTGACTTTAAGGATATTTCGTAATCGTATTTGTATTGGTTGGTCACCTATTTACAATAACAACTATAAAAGTGTGATAAACAATTTATTATTAGTTTGTTATCTGAAATTTAAAAACTGCAGAAGAAAAAGTCTTATGTGTGCATCAAACAAATTTTTACTACCTCTAATATAATATAGATTGATAATTGATAATATTTTAATAAAATACAATTTTATGAGGAAAAAGATGGTTTTAGAAATTGTACTTGTGTGTGTGTGTATATTAACACAATAAAGATAAATAGCAGGAAGTTCAGGTTGCTATTCTGTTTGGTTGTGCAGAATATTTCTGATAATGTTGTGGTCAAAACAGGTTAATTGCAAAAAAAATTTTTGATATTTTTTTCTATTTATAGAGAAAGGCTCCCGACTTTCTTTATGTTTTTTTTTAAAACATTTTTCCACGGAAACTGATTTAGAGGGAATCTAGGAAACAATACGTTAAGCTTCCTTCCAAAGTATCAGTCCAAAAAAAAGCAGGGCTTTTCCCATCAAAGTATTAAAGAAAATTAACTTGTGTAAATCCCAAGTTTGAAGAAAATTTCTTCTTTGGAATTTGAAAAATGCAGCACAAGAGAAAATCGTTTACTGGAAAATCGCGTATCGGTTTCAGATTTTTTTTTTTTTATTTTGTACAAGATTACTCACCCTCCTACAACATAAAGCATACGTCCTAGACCAGTGACACCAGATCTGCTTCGGCGACAAATCATCGGTGCAATTGGAAACCATCTATCTGCCCGTGGATTATACACTTCACATTCACTATGTATTGCAAATAGGCTACCGCCTCCTGTAATTTAAATCATAAACTTAACAAATATATTTTTTTTTTTTTAAAACAAAAACTTTAATTTTTTTGTTTTAAGAAATAAACTATACCTATTGCAAACACATATTGTTTGATGCCTTCAGGTCTTCGCTGTGAAGTCCTTTCGCTAATTAAAAGTGATCGCTGCTCGGGAAGTAAATGATATTTCATTGCTTCCAATAGTAATTCCTTACATTCTGCACTATCCCTAACTAAGACTTCTGAATCAACCGTAGACATCAAGAAATCCCGTGACATTAATGGAAGTCTCACGTGGCTTAATAACTTAGGGCAAACATCACAATAAATACTCTTATAAGGAGATTCATTTTTTATTAGTTTTTTGAGTAACTATTTTTACTCATGTGATTTAATTTTGTAATCATAAAAAAATAAATTTCATTGAACTCTACATTTGTGAAAATTAGTGATTTCCAAAAAAAAGTGATGTAAAATTGCCAATTTTTTGATATATTTAATAGGTAATTTGGTTTGATATAATTTATAGGGATTGCTACAATTTGAGATATATTTAATATTTTTTTCGAGGCCTACCAAAATATACAAACCGTATTTAGACAGAATTTTTTTTTAAATACATCATATATATCTATAAGATAAACAAAACAGTTAAAAAAAAGAACATACGTTTTTTTGTGTAATGATGAAATTGTGTCAAGTGTGAAAAGTGAAAATGTTTGTAGTCTGTAGATGTAATGTGTTGAGATGGCCAGATGTAGGTGCATTATATGGAGTGATAAAGGGTTGAGGAATTTCGAAAATATTGTGAATATTTTATTTTTTTATACCTGCCCCGATTCAGAAATATCACTCGGTCTATGACATGCTACCTGAAGCATGCCTACAACTAACTTTGTGACCAACAAGTTACTAAAGCGGCTTCCCTGGATAGTGAGCTCCGTGTATGCGCTTTACAAACTATTTACTCGCGTTTCCCGGAGGATACATGGTTGCACATATACTAAGATGGTTCCTCACACCCGGGAAGCGGGGCTGGATACTACTTGCGACTTTTCCAGGGAAGTGTGCCAGTTGGTGTTCCATTAAGTAACTTTGACGGAGAGGTAGCTGCAATTGAAGGGGCAGCATATCTCCCCTCAATTGAAGGGTTGGCTCATAAGTACTGGCCAACATGTCTCCTTGTCAAGCCGTCTTTCTTGCCGTCTACGGAAACGCCCCAACCATGTGCCCGCGTGTTACTCGCTGCAGAGGTTTCCTCTCACAGCTAAACCAAAGGTTTCGACGTGAGGATGCAGTGGGTTCCCGGACACATCGGACTGGAAGGGAATGAGAAGGCGGCTAAAAGGGGTGCGAATGAAGAGCAATGTCCAGTTGAAAGCACCCTTAAGTCAGATAAAGGGCGAATCGAGTCGGCGATTAAGCGCAGCAGCGTCGAGCGATATAGGGCCCTTGCAGAAGGTAAGAAATGGCAGCAGTTGGTAGAAAGAGCTCTTCCCCTCAACTTATCTCGCAATGTAGGAGTTGCAGCTTTTCGTCTGGTGACCGGCCACGACTATCTGCAAGCTCACTTGTACAGGATTGGCGTGGTTGAGAATGAGCCCACTATGCCAGGAAGGGAAAATGGATGCAGAACACCTGGAAGTTTGCACAGTCTTAAAGGATGTCCGCGACTCCGCCTATCTGTGTGATTCGGCAATGCAGCAGCGTGCGCGAGTATATTGGGCGCACGACACCGTACGGCAACGCTGGATAAAAAAATATATATATATTCTGCAAGTAATTAAATTGTAATAAATTTAGTTTGCTGTTATCATTTCTGAATTCGATAGATGCAATCATATTTTTTATGTATGCCATCTCAAATATGCTACGTTTCGCACTATTTTCTTCAATTAGTAAAAATTCAAAGAGGTGCTTAGTTAGTATAGTATTTGTGTCTTTTTTGTGTTTGGTTTACAATCGTATTCGTGTTGATAAATTCAATGTTTGAGATAATGACCGGTTTGACCAATGTAAGTTCCAGCACATTGTAGACAATCAACTTTGTATATTAATTTAGAACAGAAGCATTTTGGTGAAGGATCTTTTTAGTTTAAAAAGAGTTGAGTTAAAAAGAGTGAGTTTTGAGAGTGTTGGTTTTATATGCTAAGGTTATGTTATACTGTTTTAAGTATTTTTGATAATTTTTCGGAAATAATGTTGATATAAGTAAAAGATGTATATTACTGTGGTTGTGGGACAGCGGATAATAAGGTGTGTGAATTGTGATTAGAGTTTTGTCAGAAATGTTTTGGTATTAGAAGTTAATAATATAATATTACCCATTGGTAATAAAAATTTCTATTAGGTTGTTTTATACCTTTGTGGAAAATGGGATGTTAAGAGAGATTACGCAATTTAAAATGATCGAAGGGAATTAATTTTTTTAAAGAAGGGGTGGTGAGATTTAAAATGGAGATAGCGGTCAGATCGTATTTAATCAAAATTTACGGTTTTAATCATTGTATCCAAACTAAATTCAATTTAGTCTTGAGGGATAGCCGTTATAGGGTTGTCCACATATTAAAAAAACGGTAATTTAAAAGATAACGGATGGTTATGCTAATTACAGTTCGGTCATGGCAGTATCAGCAAATATGGGCCCTAAACCGCTACCAATTACTGTACTAACAATTTGTTTGAAAAAACATAAGCTGGTATATACGAAATAACCAGAATCGCAAAAATGTTTCAGTAATTTTATGAAAGCTGACATAAAATTTTCCAAAAGATGGTATTTATTTTTATTAATCTCTAATATGTGTGACATTGTATATTAGTGAAAAGTCTACAGGGAGATAAGTAAATTAAGAGGTTTCCTATTATTTTCATGTACTTTTTAAGAGCGTACACCTTTAATTTTTCAAGTTTTATCGGATAGATTTTTGAAAATGTAGGCTAGATATTTAGATAAATTATGTGTAGAAGAATTGCAAAACGAAATGATTGGGCATTGAGGGTTACCGATCTTAACCTAGGCCATAAATTTGGGGGAGGAGGAGGGATTAGGTGAATTATTAACTAATTTTACTTATTTGTATTGAATCAATATACTTTTGCTTGGATAATTCAATAATTAAATTATTGGTCTGGGTTATTTAACAGTTTGTGTGGATCTTGTCTAAGGTTTAAAATTAAAATATAAGTAGGTCGCAGTATCAGAAATTTAAAGCAGTATTTTATGTTCATAATCAGTTTTGTGCATTCCGACTGATTTGTTTGTTTTTTTTTTTGTCCGAAATTCACTAATTTTCACAAATATTAACTTTTCATGGGTAATAAACATCACCATCATTAAAATCTATTATAAAATAAAGAATATCTAAATAACTGCTCAAATTACTAGCCTTTTTTTTTTCTAAAAACTAAAGCCATACCTTTGCTATAAATTGAACTCTATCTGATACACAATGTTTCACCCAGTTGAGCACTGCCAAAAACACTTTTTCTTCAGAGGCAATATTGAGTTGGTTGTTCGAAATAAGCTCTTCTACCTGGTCAATGAATTATCATGCATCATGCAACCTTATTTGGGCAAACTATAAACATTATTTCTATCTTGGTCTAAAATTGAATATAATTAATAGCTAAATGTGTTCTAATAATGCGATGAACCTTGTAAATCAAGCGAAAAAAGGAAAAATATCCATAATTGCTTGATATTATGAGGTGAAATTAGTAAAATAATTGTTTACTAAAATTTGCTTCTTTGTTTAACTAATTATTAATTATTTCGAAAAAAGAACAAACTAATATTTTGTAAGCTTTTAAATAAAACTTTAAAATAGCTTGAATTTTAAGCTTTAAAAAGTAAACTACTCACTAAACTAATATAAAATGTTTTCTTACAACTAACTCGAGGAAATTGATTTGTCTGAAGAAACAAGCTAGATAAAATTAAAATACCTCTGAAAATGGAAGCAGCAGAAATTCTTCAGTATTCATTACTTCTTGAAAATTTTGCAACGCAAATCTATGTGATTTATTTTGTAGTTCAGCACATCCATGAGCGTCTGAAGTGATTTTTATGTTGATAAAATCCAGTATTATTAAAAATTTCATAATTGTAAATTAAATAAGAAAATTTAGGGACAAACAAAATTAAAAAGAAATTCAATCTGTCTTTGTAGTATATTTTTCAAAACAAGGTACAACCTCATTTCGAAAGTCAATATCTTGATCCTTTATGAAACCCATTTTTTGAAAACATCTACATAATTACATTTATGCAGTTAATTAATTTTTGATGATAATGATGATATAAAACTTGGAAAATGTTTTCTAATGAATCGTTGGGTTTAGTAGCTAAAGTATTTAATATATTATTGGAAAGGAAAATATCCCTATAAGGTGACTTTTTGCTTGCCATTTTAGAAATATTTTGATCAAAATCGAAATTGCAATTTTGATAACTGTATAAATAAAATACACATCTATGCAAGATTTTGATTACTTTTCTTATGCCAATGGTAATTTTGTCACAGGAATATACTCGAGGTAAATTTGGTTGGATGAAGATCGTAAATCTAGATTACAGGTTAAACAGTCTTAATCTTGGGGAAACAATAAAACATTTTAAATAGTGCAAATAATAATAATAATTTTTATTTTTTTTAAACTTAATAACTCTTTAAATTGAGTATCTTTATATATGAATAATGAATTAGAGATATTTTCCTTGATAGTGCTTCATCGACCGCTTTCGGGCGTTCGCCAATCATCAGGATGTCTCAATAAACACTCAGTGTGTAAGTTGATTTTGGTCTGTGCAAGACTGTGTTATCACTGGTTTATGGAGACATCCTGATGCAGAGTGAACGCTGAAACCGGTCGATGATCACAAAATGAAGCAGGCTATTATGTAAATTATCTATGATGCTTTCCAGCTCTGCAGAGCCAATAATAAGGAATAATGAATTAATTACATTTCAAATGCACAAATTATACCTGCAAAACTCCTAATTCCTAAACAGTTGGATGGATGAAGCTGTTTTAATAAAAATTCACAACATGCTTCTCTTACTGAACATATCTGTAATAAACTTGATGCTGGCAGTAAAACCTAACAAACAAACAAAAATTAATTAATAAAGTTAAAGTATTTTCAATAGATAAGATGAAACATAATTAGAAAGATTAAGTTGAAATATAAGAAAAAAAAGAAGAGTTTTACAAAAATAATTGCAAGAAACTTGAAAGTATTTCTTACACAGCTCAACATAGAAACAAAAACAGAGTGATAAAATAGAATAACCTTCAAACAAAATTAGTAGCTAATACAGAATTAATAAAATTCGTTTTCATCTAGCGTCATGCAAAAACTTTTTTTTTGCAAAATCAGAAAAGGAACTCAACTCTTAAAAAAAATAATGGACCTGCAGATGGAATGATTTATCAAAACCTACACTGATTGAAGCAAAAATAATAAATAACAAGGAAAATAAGATAATCTGGAAAATAAACTAAAGTATAATAAGCACTAGAGAATAAGAAAGATAATACATCCATTCACATGCGCATTCTACCGGCTATTTTTACAAATAATACAAAAGTTCTGGAAATATAGAGGAAAATACATATAATATAATAATAAATAATGTATTTTTTATTTAATAACAGGTAATTTATTCCTATGCGCCTTTTAGCAATCTTGTTGTTTTTAATTTTATTTTGACTAAGCTATCATGGGAAATGGACTATAAATAATAATTTCAATTTCTATGTTAGGTGAGAACATGTTTTTTTGTGTTCAAGTACTTAAATATGAAAAAGGTGGTTGGGCTAATGTTCACTATACCGATGGTTATTAAATTAAAGCTTCCTGTTTTTTTTAATCACGCTAATGGGTTCAGAGTGAGAAACTAGCTGGTGACAATAGTAAGAGTTTATTGTAGACGAGGATTAGGCGAAGGATATGAGCAATATTCGGATGCACTCACGTTCATTCTCTAAGAATCAAACTGAAGCGTTTATGTTAAAAAAAAAAAGCACACTAAATCACAAAGGGAAGTGTTTCCAAAAAAATCAAATAAATAAAGGTTTTAAATATAAATTTATTTTGTGATCTATCGTAGAAACTTTAATGAATAGATATAAATATTCGCTGGAAACAAGTCAAAATGTTTGGAAAAATAACAATCATACAGTAAAACAGAACAGCTTCAAGGAATGTAAATATGAACTTTGGGACCAAATTGTGGGATTCCCGACTGGAACAAAGCACTAAAATCCAGAAGATATCGAAACTGAAACTGTCTAATTCAAGTCTGGAACTTAAGTACTAAATAAACTTAAAGTGAAACTGTGCACAGACTATATAATTCTAAAATATAATTTAAAGAGCAATGTAAAAATTAACTGTTCAGAATATACAATAAAATGTTCAGCCATATTTACCTGAACATTATCTTCAGTAATCAGTATCCCTCCTGTATATGAATAATCTACTAGCAGTTTTAAAGCCATTACATCAATTTCATGTAGAACTACTTCTCTTGATTGTCTTTCAGCCATGTCATCTAATAATTTACAGAGAGAAATTTCATTTTATTAGAATATGTGGATAATCATCACATACTGTTTCAAAGGACTTTAATTTAAGTTATTTCCTTAATACATTAAACTTTTGAATTTAAAATAGGCTTTTTGTGTTTTTTAAATGAATAATCACTTATTTTTTTTCTCGTGGAAGTGATTTCCATTAATTCAACACATTGCATTAGAATGAAGGCAGTATTGAAAGATTACATTTTATAAATCGAATATTACAGATCAATTTATGTAGAAATTAATTCATTTTCGAGCAATACAACAGTCATTTAATTATTAAAACTGATGAATTCATTAATTTAAAGGATTCGTGGGAATTTATGTTTTTTCTTTACAATTTTGATTTTTAATCAGAAATTATTCGCTCAAGTTATAATTATCCTTATTTTAGAAACAAAAATGTATACTATATTAATTTATTATAAAAGAAAATCTACGTTTTTACATAGTTACATGAAGAACTGACTATTACATAGTTAATTTAAATCAAATCGCAGTGAAAGTGCCCTACTTTTGGAAAACTTAACTGACCTTTTAAAGTTAAATGTCATATCTATGTACAATGTACACACTATTCTAAAAGTAAAGTAAAAAAAAAAAAAAAATTCTACTATATACTCCGTAAAAACTGGGCATTGTTATACACTTAATCTCAAATTTACTTCAGCTGTTTCCGTAGAAGTAATTCCCTTTACAAATACCCAAAATAACTAGAGATACTATATTCTAAATAGGTGATAATTATATCTTATTTCAAGCCAAAAAAAAAAAAATACTGTAGTTTAATGGTAACATTAAATAATTTCTTTTAAAGCAATAAAATTAATTGTAATTTTTGTCTATAACGGTTGAATAAACGTGAATATTATTCCACTAAATCAGGGCAATAATGATGCACATTTTAAATCTAGTGAGTTAAGGTTATATTATTAAAGATTAAAAGTAAACACTACGTTGTCGGTTGTCACTTAAAAAAAATAATAAACTTCGGATAAAATGGCTATAATAAATTAGATCATATTAAAGTATGCTTTTGATTTAAATATGTGTTTTCTTAGTTCTAAAATAACAAAATATTTGAGAAAATTCAGTTTGATAATAAAACGGTAGCCTATTTAATTCTGAGCAATAGTTCTATCACGGAACTGAATATAACCTTCAACTGCAACCTAAAGTAAACTTCTCTCAGTATAATTCTGTACCTCCGAAGGAAATCGCACCATGTCCATTTTTTCGATTTTGAGTTATTGGCATCATCTTACTAATTTTTTGTTGCCTTTTCTACTGGTATAAAGCAATATGTCCAACGTTTAATATTAAGCGATTTATCTGTTTTTTAAAAGCACCATCATACTTCATGGTTAAGGAGTAAAAAGCATATGTAGACATGGTTCCTTTTCGCTCTCAACGTTCCAATTTTGTTGAGCACCATGTCCAGATAATGCATTGTTTCAACACTTCAGGCAGGCATATCAGAACTTGTTCATAAACTTTTGTTTTTTAATCTTTCTTTTATCTTTAGTTACTTTTTTTACACATCTGTAACTGAAGTTATTACTTGTAGTATATTAGTTGTTTCTAATTAGGATTATCCCAAGCGTTTATTACTGAACAATTTATTTATTTTTTCCAATTTGCCACTTAATGTATATCTTTTTATTTACCTGTATAAAGTTAGAGCAAACTACAACAAATTATGAACTATCATAAAGAATTTAATGAAAATTTTCGGGCAGGAAGATCGTTGTATGAGAATTTCTGTATTTGTATATTATGTAAATTATTTCTGCGTTCAATATTTCTTCAAACTTCAAATATCGAAGGAAAATCGTCCATTGTTTAAAATTCCGCGATCTCTTCAGCTACTCGAACGATATTTCCATCAGTTTCAAAGTTAATTTAAGACATTTATTTCAATTCACTTCCGACATCTTCTGCTTGAAAATATCTTCCAAGCCGTATTGCGAAAATCCTTCGCTTGAATCCATTAATAAATAAACTTAATTTTGCTCCTGTTTTATTTTTTGTTCTCAGCATTTATTAAACTATAGTCTGTCTAATAAACTATTTATGTAGCACTTATCAACAAATTAAAGTGTGCAAGGTAATGTTTCTGAATACACTTTTCATTTCAAACAAAGTAGTAATTAATGCTATTAAAAAAAAACAAGAGGGGAGGATAATAGAACAAGATTTAAGAGGAAAGCAATCTCCCATAAATAAAATTCCATGGTGCGTGGAAAATAATGTCGCCCAAGACAAAATTGCTAAAAAATGGTTGTTAAAATGGTGTAAAATATTCAACACCAAATTTAATTTATCTTTCAAAGCTCCGGAAACGGACACTTGTGATTCCTGTAGTTTATTTATGCCTCGCTTACAATGCTTCCGAAGGAGAAGGAGAAAAAAATAAAAGCAGATACAACATTCATCTAGAAGAGGCAAAAAAAAAAAGATACAGTATGAAAAGTAATGACACATTTTCTGCTAAAAGTAATTTTAACCATAAAGTACTGATTTTGCTAATCTTCAAAAGTGTCTTCCCACACCTGTTTTGATGAATTCTATAAGATTCTATAAATGAAAATTATGTACCTTTAATTTTACTCTTTACGATTCTGCTGATGGTTTCAGCTTGTTGCATAATGTGGGTTCAGCAGGCCGTGGGGGAAATGAAATAGCCTCTTCAACATTACAATGGGCGGACCAAGTTATCCCAAATTCTACTGTTAATGAAATAATTTTTTGGATACTTAATAAGTACCATCAAGTGAACGTTATTAATAAAAAATTCCTACTAAAGGGACACACCCATATGGAAGCTGATTCCGTCCATGCAGTAATTATTGAAAAGAAAAGAAAAAAGGCTCTGGAATTTCTGGAAAAGGCTCTGACAAAGCTCCCTTAAATATAAAGTACATAAGATGGAAATAGAAAATTTTAAGTCCTTATATGACAAACCAAATTCTTCTTTTGTTTACCGAAAATAATAATAAGAAACCTCTGCAAATAATATGATAATAATAAGAAACCTCTGCAATTAGCTCAATGCTGCCATCTGCAAGTGAAACAAGAACAATTTGGTACCTTTTTGCCAAAAGAAATTTTGAAGATAAAGATTTTAGAGAAAGAAATCTTAGAAGACATACCAGAAAAGAAGGTATCAACCTTTCTCAATCCCTTGATATGCTTTCTAATAAAAACTCTCTAATTTCTGCACAAAAATATAATATTACATCGCTCTTACAATTCCTACCAAGTGAATGTCACGCATTTTATAGGGGGTACATGGTCATAACGCACCAGACTTTCCTGAAGAAGATGACTCTGATTAATAATTATTATTTTAAAATATGTGTCTTTCTTTATTTTGTTACTCACTTTGTATTTTTTTTTATGCAACCATAATAAAATAATTTATTTTTTGATATAGGTAGTTTTTAATTCAGTTTTTTTTAAACGAAGGCATTTGCATTAAACTATCCCGAATAAATTTAAATACAACTGATTTTACAGTAAATAATCATTTGTAAATTCTCATTATGTAATGAAGATTGTGTAAACAAAAAGGAGGACATGGTGCTTTTGTTTATATTTCGGAACTCTGAGCTACCTATTGTAACTGAGAAAAGGCACTATGTCCAATTTTTTCAAAATGGAGCTATAAATAAAATAATTTTAAATATGCGAGTTAAAGGTGTCTAAACTATTGTAATAATTATGGCAAAGTAGTACAAGAAAGAGTATAACATGAAAAGTAGAAGTAAAATGAATTTGAAAAATGTATTCATTTAATTTTCCTGTAAAATTTACTTTTTGTGACAGGATGCCATTTCCTTCTGAGGTGCAGAATTATATCACCTAATTCTTTTTATAATTTTATTTTTAACAGTTTTTATTGTACAGAAAAAAATGTAATTTGTAATAGGTGATTTTACAATTACTATCCTTCAGTTGCTCCAGTCGCTTGCTTTGATATGGATAATTTTAAACTCGAGCGTATATACATAAGTCCAATTTATTCTTTGGTACAACCATTGTTTACAAACTGATTTCTTTATTCCCTAACCTTTAATAAGGCATGAAATAATTTGAAGGAGTGTTATGGACGAAAATTATTATTAAAGTGCTAGTATCGGCTGTTACGCGCTGCTAAGTCCTCGAAAATGGTGGTCACGTCAGAAGCTAGCTTATACTTTTCTAAAAGTGATAGGAGTTTTATTTTTCCCAGTTAATATAACTATTTGTTACAACACTTTTATTCCCAAATTTTAAAGCAGTGGTGTAAAATTTGGGAGATCACGTCTTTCAGAAAGTCGTACATAGGTTGTTGGGAGTCGCAAATTTTTTAGAAATTCTCATGTTGGATAATAATAAAATTTTTGGATGAACGGATTTAATGTTCAAAAATCAAATGATTATGAATAAAATTTACAAATTAGACAATTCGTTATTGTGCTAGTAGCTAGCCTACCCAGTATTAGCAGAAACGACGATTCTGCGCTGCATGAAACTCTTCTGTTCTATGTTGAATACTCATTAAATACCGAAGTAGCTGAGTCAAAACGAAGGTCATGAATACTGAATATTACAATATATATATTTTAGGTGGTTTTCGCTTTAACTGAATTATTCTGAATGTAATAAGCACTCGAAAGAGGCACATCCACGGTCAAGCTTTGTACCCTGGACTAATACCTTGCCTTGATATATTGTTATTAAATCGTGGGTGCCTATGAGCATGGACCTAAGCCAATATGGCTTTTATCCCCCCAATTGATCTCCCCCGGTAGTCTACCGGCCTGTCTACAATATCCTAAAATCTCCTTTAGCTCCAACCCTCCCAGGCTTTCCTGTGAGAGTGACACTCTCCCAAAAACCCGAAATCTAGTGCCAGCAAAAAGGGGACACTGACATAAATAGTGATACACCATTTCCCTAACTCCATCATCGCAATTCTGACATATGAGACTGGATGTCCTCCCTACTTTATGTAAATGACCAGCCATCCATGTGTGTCCAGTCACTACACCTACTCAAGACCTCAATCTTATCCTATTCAAGAACAGGAGATAATCCGAAATCCCCTGCTTGGTCCCCTTGGTAAATCTTTTGGCCTGGAGGCACCCTGCATGCCCTCCCAATGTTTCTCCTAAACTCTCGTTTCCCAAAGACTAATCCATCTGACTATTCCAGAACCACTTAGTCGACAAGACGGCAAGTGATGGCACAGGACCACAAAAAGGTGAGGAGGATCCCTCCCTAGCTAGCTGGTCCGCCCTCTCATCGCTCGCATATCCGGGAACCCAGATATATGTTATGTAAGTTTATACCCAGATATATGTTATGTAGTGTTTCCTCATACACAGTTTTATATTTTCTTTACATAATAGTAAGTGGCTATTATTTTACACAGAAAATAAAATATGCCTTCTATAGTGCTGAATATTTAATGATGAAGAAAAAGATAATAAGAATATTAACATAGTAAATATAGAATGTGATTAGAGCAGTTAATTGAGTGAAACTGGCTTTTCAAACTCAGTAAAATCAGTTATTCGCAAGTATGACTACCGAATTTATTTATTTATTTTTAAAATATAAATAAATGAAAATGAGTGGATTTGTTACCATTAAACATGGCGAAGAAATAAGGACTAGTTGAGGCTAATACAACTCTATGAGCTTGCACGCAGACATCTCCAACTTTAAGTGTGATATCGGTCATCTGTAAATTCAAGAAAGAACAAAAATGTTGAAATTTAAAAATTGTAAAAATTATCATAATTTTGTTTAAAAATAATTAAATATATTTGTGACATACTATGAAAATATATCATCATCATTTACAAGAAGGAAACATATGAGCAGGGTAGCTGTTCTAATCATTAGCCTTAATTTTTTTTTCTTTCAGGAAAATGTAGGATAATATTACCAAAAGAGAATCACCAAACCTGCGTATTCTGCCTCATTCTGTTGATAGTGTCAAAAGCGATCTTATAGTGATCCTGTGTACTGTAAAAATGTGTGACCGCGGTATGGCCGTTACTGTTGCATAACTCCTCTACGTCCATACCATCGGTGGATGTGACACCTGAAATATAAATTATTTTTTATTTTCAATAACATTAATTGGAAAAACATCCTCAAATAATAATAACAGTTTCAATAACGGATTTCCGTTTAAACAGATATAAACGAATCACATTTATTTGTAACATCATTAACGAAAAAAATTTGACTTTAGATAGGTTGGGCGGAAATTTTGACTTAAATTTCAAATCTTATACGGGCTGATTCAATATTATTGACGCTCTCTTCATTTTTACAATGTAATAATATCTACTAAAAGTTTGGGTAGTTACTATTTCTCCTACCACTCCTAATTTATGATAATAAAATTTCAAGTTTAATTAAATTATTTGTAAGTTTATATAATAAGAGACATTTGTTTTGTTCAACAGCAAAAACCTATTTAATTTCAGGCAATCAAATTATATAATCTAATCATAAATTAATTAAATTCTAGAAAATTAAATTAGTTTATATATTATTCGTTCCAAGTCTTTCAATTATATATGTATAACAATTTATAAGAAATCCCATTAAACATTATTAAATACAGTTTTATTACCAATCAATAAACTGAAAGGTTTTATTTAATAGGAAACTTTCATTTAATAACATTAACATAGAGTGAATAATTTTCCTAACGATAAATACAATAAATTATTATAGAAAATAATTCGCTAATAAAATCTAAATTAACTGAGAGGAGCTTTTATTGCATTTACCTAATCAACCCATTTTATTGATTAGATTTTTAAGTTATACTTTATATTTTTTTTTAATTTGTGAATGATTGTATTAAACTACCTTAAATAACTGTTATAATAAAATATATTAAATTAAAAAACTTCCCATGAATTTATTCCAAATATAGAGATTATGTTGATTTTTTTTTTTTTAAACACATCAAAGGCTCTGGCCAACTGTGCTACAGAACCGTGGACTACTTACTCCCACTCCACGTTTAATATATAATGTAAACACATAGCGGCCTAAAATTTAATCCTAAATTAATTTTGTTCTTATAAATGTTCTACTAAAGTAAATATTAAAGAAAAAATTTTATATTTTAATGATTGCAGCTTCATGGACTTGTTTATGTAATATAAACAGAAATATCATGATATAATAACTCTTACTCCTAGAAAGAGGGAGTATTATAATCGTGTCAAATTTTCGATATCAAGCTTTCACTGGAAATATCCATTTTGAGATCCCCTGAATCCTAAAAAAGTGGTTTTTAGCAAATGGTGTGTGTCTGTGTGTATGTTTGTATTGAGAACAGTATCTCAAAAACGAAAAACCTTAGAAAGTTCAAACTTGATATTCCGTTTAGGTATCACCATGGGATGTGACAGTACGTTATCTGTCAAAATTCCTCAACCGGAAGTATCACTTGACTTAATAGTTTTTTCACTTTCTTGCGATTTCTCAGAAATAGTCCAACGATTTTCTTGAAACTTGGTATAGCAACTAAACATACAAAGAGCTACAACTTTTATTTGAAACATTTCTCCGGAAAAATTCATTTAAGGGTACTTTTGGGGGGATAGGTGGGGTTACAGCTTCCTCTAAAGTGCTATTTCTGTTTATTAGACAATTCTATCATCTAAATAATGTTAATTGAATTCAATATGTTGTTGAAATTCCGAGTTTGAAAAAAGCGGATGACCTGAAGTGCGGTTACTTTACCACTTTACTAAATGATTTTTTTTACTTTTTCATGATTTTCTCAAAAATGGGTCAGCAGATTTTCTTTCATATAAATTACACATACAAATATCATACAACTTTTCTCTGGGAAAATTCATTTAAGGATACTTTTGGGGGACTGGTGGGATTATGTTTTTCACTAAATTGCTATCATAGCTGATTATACAATTTATTCTATCATCAAACAAAATTAATTAGAAATAAATAGATGGCCAAAATTCCGAGTTTCAAGAAAATCAGTAAACCGGAAGTGCGCTTTTACTGAAAAGTTTTTTCAGTTTCCGCGAATTTCATTATATTTGGTAAACTAACTATAAAATTTGTCAATTATAATTTTGAAAACTGGAGTGAGAGAAAAGTTGTGTGAGTGTTTCACACCAGATTTCTTAAAAAGTTTTCATTCCTTTCAGTTACATAGCTTTTCAATTTACATAGTTATCATTTATTTAATTCTCCTCAAACATATAAATTCTTACTAGATGTTTAGTTGTCTTCAATTTCCATGAATGAGAGAATCTAAACAAGTGAAGTATGCAAGTTGGGGGATGCTGCATGAGTAAAACGGAGAATGACTAATTTCAACTCAATTTAATTGAAAATAAATTCAAATGGATATTTTCTAATATAGAATTTAACAAAAATTGAATATAAAAAGATTATTATTATTATTTTTTATCGTAAATTTAAGAATCAATTTTTGTAGTTATTTCGGGGGGGGGGGGGCTGCAGTGTCACAGTGCTTATGCACCAGCCACCATTGATCTCAACTTTATAAAACCTTCCGCTCCTTCAAAACCCACCCTGTTTAATGAATTTTCTCCAAAATAGTTCAAAAGTGATGAGTTTCTTTATGTATAGTTAGTACACCAATTTTAATGAAATATGTCGTGACTTTTTGGACAATCGTTGAAAAAAAAAATGGAAAAACTGTTCAGTAAAGTTGCATTAATGATCAACCGATTTTCTTCAAACTCAGAACTTTCGCACTTTATTTAATTCTGATTGAAACGGCAAGAGAGAGAACACTGGCCCGACCGAGAGATAACAGGCCCTCTCTGGTACTCTCTCACTTAAGCAGGCTAGAGTGGGAGAACCTGTATATAAGCCAGTGAGAGGTCTATATATCTATCTATCAGATTCAACCATACATCGCATCGTGTCATATCTCTATTCTTACCTTTTATTCTATAAAATCATTACAAGTCCAGTGCAGTCAGTGTACTTATAGCTATATTATAACAGTGTTTTCATATCTCGTCTAATTAATCAAACCTAATTTCTCTCCTCATCAACTCCATTATACTTATCACTATTATGCAAATAATAGAATGGATATAATAAACTGAAGTAACATTTTATTTAAGCGAAAAGCATAACCCCTTTCTTCCTATAAAATCCCTACATATATATTAAGTTTAAAGGAAATCTTTCGGAGCCGTTTATGAGAAAATCCCCCCCAAAAAATGGTCAAAAACGATTTTTCAAGTTTGAATTGTTGTTCAAGAATTTCTTGTGCCTTTCTTGTACCTCTCGACATGAAGCCTAAACCTGACTCCAGCAGTATGCTTCTTTCCTAATCCTAAGTTATGAGCCCATAACTACGCATCGGGGAATTCTTTCCTTTAAATTCCTTGGGAGCGTCATATGCACCTTGGGGACATCACTACCATTTCCCGGCAGAGAGAGAGAGAGAGATAGGAATCTCATTAATTTTTCACCCCACCCAACGGGTGTGGTCTTTAGGTCTTATGGTTTGGAGTTATAAATCATAAATCCTTAACTTTTCTGTCTTCTACCTATCCCCGTTGTTCCCTGTGCAGGCGAGTTGGCGGAAAAGGCTTTGGCACTTTATTCATTAATAGAGACGGAGTTGATGTTAAGAGTGTATCGGAGGAGCAAAATGGCACCCTTCAGGCAAGTGCATCAACTTCCCTTTAGGAGGCCCCGAGCTCTAGAATAAAACAGAACTCTTACAGAGCAAGAGGAAAGTAAAATATTTACTCCTACATTCTCACAGAAGGGGACAAAATGAAATATAATGAAATATGCCCTCAATCACTCTCCTATTATAAATAATACACAAATATTGATGTTCAGCACGTCCACAATTCTAAAACTTAAATTCAACAGTTGCCCTTTTACTTTTTAAATAGATTCATTCATTATTAGGACCATGTCATTATTATCAGAAATGTAGACCGCAGCACCCGCTCTAGGGGCGGGCAACCCGGACATTTGTTCGGGGCACCAAAATTTAGGGGCCCCATTTTGGCATTTTGACACATTAAGGGGAGCTTAAATTAGGGATAGGATTATCTTAGTGGTAGCGCGCTGGACTCGTACGCGGTGGTTCTGGGTTCTGGGATTTCCTTAACAGCTCGCTGCCGGTGATGGGCAATGTTGTCTGCAATAAGATAATATTATTACGCGGTGCCGGCAGTGCACAGTAAAGGCCCGGAGGGAAGGCATAATACATCTCTCAGGTGGCACTTCACTCCCCCCCCCCCAAATTACACTAAAATATCACTGAATACAATTTGATAATTCTGAAAAACATTTCAGATTAATTAAGATTAAGTGATTAACGTAAATAAGTGTAGAAAATAATATAACGTACATAATATACAAAGTTCAAAGAAAACATTGAAGGCGTTTATACTGAAAAACGTTTAAATAAATAAAATAAATATTTCCACTAGGATGATTTGTTTAACCAAACATTCTTCTCCTGCCCCCCCCCTTTCTTGAAAAGAGAATATTCAATTTCCGAGTAAATTCAATTTGTATAAATCTGACATGGAAATATTCATCTTGCCACTAATAATAGCTACCAGAGAAGGAAAGAAAAAAAAAACACAATTTAGTGAATAAAAGGAAGTTTTTACATCACTCTAATAATAGTAACAATGATAATGATACTGACAATGAAGATTTCAATTAAATCTACGAGGGTCATGACATACAAGAAAGTAAATTAACTTCATTAGTTCTACCTATTTATCTTTACTATTTCTTTCATTTTATGTTATTATTGTTGTTAACATGACCTCACCTCTTAACGTGAGACACTGAACCGGACTCTACACAATTATCAGGTCACTGTCTGCTAGAAAAGTTTTTATTAACACATACAACCCATTATTATAATGATTACAAATGAATACTTCCCCATCATTTATAAACATATTAAATTATATAAAAACCAATAGTAAAATATATTATTAATTTCGATTATTATGATTATTAAATTACACTGAAAATACAAATTTAAAACATTTTAAAAGGTCTTTAGTTATATTTCCGTTAAACTCTAATTTGGCGTTTACTTTAGATTAGTTAAACGACCTATCTTCATCATAAGACTGAAATAGTAAAATAAACACATTACAATCTAATTTAAACTGAACTCTTGACTCAATATGCCAGGAAGGGCTAAGCCTTGTCATAGACATTTGTTGAGAAGGATTAGTGATCGGCTGCTTTGTCCTGATCTTGTCTGGTCGCCATATAGCTCTAACCAGGAAGGGCCAAATCTCAGCAGAGTGTTTAGCTCCTATGTCCTGATATTATCTAATCTGGTCTCCCTGCAACTCTGACCAGGAAAGACCAAGCACTGCCAGTCGGCGAAGTTAGGAAAGTAACTCCTTTGTCCTCATCTTGTCTAATATGGTCTTGTCTAGCCTTGTAGCTCTAGCATTCACAATCTAGGATCGCTAAAAATTGCAGCTCCCACCGTTTTGCGACAATGTTAATGGGATTCGAACTAGAGCAGCAATACTGAATGGATTGCTCTAAGCGATCAAGGAGGAATTTGGGCTATGAAATTACCATCCTTTAAAAAAAAAAAATTAGTATCAAGTTTAGATAATCCCGACTACAGAATATATATATATTTTTAAGCAAGTCTATGCATGTTACATCTCAAGCTGAAGCACCGCTCTGCTCGCGTGCTAATGCTATTCTGTTCAGAGAAGTATTTGCATGTTTAAACAAATTCAATCATCGTCCATTACAAATACTGCGTTAATTTTTCATTAATAGTGTACATTTTTTGTTTAGCTTATAGACATAAACAATATAAATATGCTATACACTGTAAATTTTTAGCGAACGAAAAAATCGATATGTGAAATTTTCTATTAATTGAGTAATAATAATAATAATAATAATAATTAGTCTTTATTGAAAATGTTTTACATAAAATTAAGGCGTTAACTACAAAATATTGATATGGCAGACATATTCATGGTCCTTAGACCGTCTGAAGAGTCATCAAACAAAAGTTATAAAAAAAGAGTTACAGCAGGCTGCCACAAAAACAAAAGAAGAAAGAAAAAAAAAACAACAAAAGACTTAATATAATAGATAGACAATTGACATTACAAAAAGGAAAAAAACTACAAACTGTGAAAAGAAACGTGTAATATTATAAATAAAATCCGAGGAACAGAAATGTACATTGTTGCAAACTTAAAAAAGAGAATACTCCTACAAGACATAAATAAATGCCAAAAACTAGATCAAAGAAGAATGAAAAGCTTAAGAATCATACCGCCATAAGGTATTTCAAATATATCATTAACAATAATCATTGCGAATATAAGGATCAATAGTTAAACTCAGATACTAGAAAGAATCTATACTTCCAAGCTTTGCAAAATTTAACCAGATTACCCCAGCCAGTCTTTCCCGTTCAAATATCCAATAAATTCATTAGTGAACGCTTCTTGAAATACCTTAGGAGGAATTCGCTCAAAATAAGGCGGATTGCTGTGAAGTGAAACACTGTTTCTCTGGCTCTCAAATTACAGAGCGAGCACAATTTTATATCTTTAGTAAAGGAGCAGCTATTTAAGTACAAAAGTTCACCTCTAGCCTTCAAAATCCACCCTATCGAACGCGCATCAAGCTCGCTATAGAAAATGTTAGAGGGTCATGTTTATGCAGAGGGTATGGTGCTGACTAGTTAAGGATTTTATCTAAAGCTATTCATCATATTTATTTTCACTTTGTTAAGTATTTCGCTTAATTTAGTATTGCCATAGAAATAGTCATCTATATTAATTTCGTACTCAGTGTTCAACCTGCCCCATTCTTTGTACCAGAAAAGTTTGTAATCTATAGTTCTTCTTGAGAGAATATAAAGGGTACCTGAAAGCAGGCAAATGAATACATCGCTTTATATGGTTCAGATGAAGTTTCTGAGTATATAAAAAAGTTGGTGCAAGATTACTTTCCAAATATATGACGAAATCTGGCGTATTAAAGGGCAAATTGAAACACTTTTTTACAAAGTATTTAAAAATAATTTCGACACTAGAATACATCTGGAAACCCCATACCGGTGCCCCGTATGTAACTACTGATCTAGATAATGCATTAAAGACTTGAATCTTGGAACAGAAGGAAATATCTTTATTTAATAGTAGTTTACTGACCGCATTTAATGCGAATTTAGCTTTTTCGGCACTTTCTTTAAAATGCTTTTCTAATGAGAGGTTAGAGGATATGTCAGACCGAGGTATTTGTAGTTGTTTACTACCTCAATTTGTTCATTTTTAAAAAAACATTTTTCTCTTCTAGCTGGGCGGCCACCGTTTCTAAAAACAATTATCTTTGATTTTTCTAAGTTAACGCCCAGATTCCATTTAACACAGTACCCACAGTACTCTTCGAATCATTTTTCGTAGTGCGAGACTATCTGATGCCAAAAGAACGAGGTCATCTGCGTACGCTAAGACCTTTATGATAGTGCGTCCGATTTGAATCCCTCCTTTCATGCAGTCAATAATATCATTTATAAAAAAATAAAATAATAATGGGCTCAAGAGGCAGCCCTGTTTGAGTTCCATCTGTGTCTTGAAGCGCTCGGTCTGTCCATTGTAACACCAAATCAGATACAGATTTCTTAAGGCCTTAATCATTTTAGTGGATACTCCTAATTCAGTGAGTTTATAGAATAGAGCATATCTGTATCAATACGGTCAAATGCCGAACTCAAATCAATAAAAAGTGCAAACACTTTTTGACTCTTAGCTCTAAGTTTAATTTTCACAATGGTCGTGAGATTAGTGATATTATCTATTGTAGAATAGTGTTTCCTAAATCCTCCCTGAAACTTACCTAGTATGCCTCTTTCTTCCGCCCAGAGTGTGAGCCTAGTCAAGAGAGGCCTGTATATAGTTTTCCCACCCTATTAAAATGCCTCTGTAATTTCTGACATCGTCGGTTGCCCCTTTCTTATGAATTGGAAATATTATGGCATCTTTTAAATTGCTTGGCATATTTTCGGAATCATAAATATGGTTAAAACAGAGCAACAGTCTATCGAGAAAAATATCTGGGGCATTTTTAAGAAATTCATATGCTATGCGGTCGGGACCTGCTGCCTTATTGTCTTTAGCTTTATGAATAACCGTTAACAATTCGCACACCTTGTATGGCGAGTCCAGTAACTGGTCCGCATACAACATTCTAGCGGCATTCAGAATTGGATTCAGCAAATTACTAAAATGATTTCCCCACTCATTAACCGATATGCTTTTATCCACAGAAAATTTTTTTGACTTAAAATTAGCACCAGATTCCAAAAATCCCGAAAGTTTTTAACATTTCTAAAATCAGACACCATCTTTAACGCATATTCCCTTCTCTTCAAGTCACATAAATTTTTATAATTTTTCCTAGCGGTCAAATAATTGGTTTTAATCACAAGGGAGTTAGTTTTTCGGAAAACATTTAGTAAATTAAATAGTTGCGATCGCGTTCTAACATTGAGAGTCGAACCAGCTATTCCTAGGACTGAAAGGTTTACTTTTAAAGTTCATATTATAAGTAGAAGCAACTTCCATTACAATATTCAATAAATGTTGTAAATCGTTACCGGCGTTGTCATTACAATCCATTAAGGCTTTGTTTATATCATTCATGAACGGTTTTCTGTACCGGGGGTTCCATCTCAATTTAGGTAAGAGCGGAAGAATGCCATTATGTTTTCTATCCCTTACATGGAAGAATTATGGGTAAGTGATCCGAAAAGTGTTTACGACCTACTACAAAACATGCAACGTACGGCAAATGCTCAGCTGAGACTACACAATAATCAATTACCGACGAGCCTCTTGCACCAATATAGGTAAATTCCCCTTGGGCAATACCTTCAGTTCTGCCATTGAGAATAACCAAATTAAAGTCCGGCAAGAAAGCCAATAAGTTACGACCGTTCGAATTCAGTACAGTATCTTTAGACCTTCTATTTACTTCTACATTAGACAACCCGCTTGTCAGCTACTCAGGAAGGACTTGGGAATTGTTGACTCTGCAATTAAAATCACCGATTAAAACAAAAGTTACAATTCAAATAGACCGGGGCAATAAAAAAAATTAATAAGTTTACTTTCAACTTTTAGTTAAAAAAACTAGTGAAACTGACAGACTTATCCCGAACTAAAGACTTCTTAATTCCAAATATTTCCCCGCCACTCGCTCGTCCAAACTTTCGTCCTTAACCGCTGCTATAAATATTATTTGCAAAGTTAGTGAACAATTCATAATCAACTATAAAAGTTTCAAATAAGAAATAATTAGATAAAAAAACATAAAAGTTTATTATATCAGATAATTTACTCTTCAACCCTGCTATATTATATGCAACTATACTTACAACTACACTCTCTTCATTTATATTAGATCTTAGCAGATTTATTTGATGCGATTGAGTCGGAAAGCACTCCCTGATGATGCAGAAGGCTGTTCTCCTACTAACCTCCTTTTTTTTGGATTCTCCGGGTCATCATGCACGTAGTCATCTACTTCTTTACAACTTCCGCTTTCCAGTAGCTTTGAGATATGAAAAAAAATTTACCGTCAATTACCAGTCCATTTCTTCTTCTTATACACTGTTTTCCAGATCGTTTCATCTCTATACAAATTTGGTACAACTTTTTACGTTGTAGAACAGATTCTTTATCCAAATATTCAGCAATGAAAATTTTTGGTGCCTTTTAACTTATTGGCATTCCAAAGGTTTTCCTTTTACAATTGTTCAAAATGTATGATACTAAAACTGGCCTAGTTTTATTTCCAGGAAGATCGAGACGTCTGATATAATTGAAATTATCATTAGAGATTTGTACAGACAAAACATTATCATTCAGATCTATTATACTATTCTCTAAAGCATCAGAATTTTCATCTTCCTTTTCGTGAATACCGAAAAATATTGAATTGTTTTGCCGACGAATATTTTCTATTGGTTTATTTTGTCTCAGTATTATATTTCTTAATTCCCTGTTTTCTCTTTTCAATTCTTCATATTTTTTGCTCTGTTCCACTAAAACAGCAGGAATATTTAAATTATTAATTTCTTCACAGATTGCCAATTTAATTTCAGCTTTCAATTCCTTCTTGAGTATTTCAAAATAATTAGCAAGCTCTCTCTGCTTCTAAAGGCATTTTAAATAGTTGCAAATAATCCGTAACAGAGAGATATTCCAAGTTATATAAATTATTTATTTCTACTTATTTGGTGTTTAAAAAGATGAAATAAATATTATTTGTTTACAATTAAACAGTGGCAGTTGTACCTGTGTAGTGATTGGGGTTAGAGAACTAACTCCTCAGCATCTATCCCTACTACCAGCTAGTCTGTTTGTTCTATTCACAAAACTTTTTAAGTAACTTTGTGCACATTTACTTAAGAAAGAAAAATGCTTATTAAACAAAAACTGTTCGATAGATTTTCTTGAAACTTTCCAATACATTTGGACCCCCTAGGCTAGGAATATTTATGCAAATACTCAAAAAAAGATTACGATTATACCACAATTACAGGCTTATTTTACAGACACGATGATTCACCTGTTACAGCACTAAACGGACTCTCCTATTAATTGTGAGTATTTACCATATCAATATTTTTCTCACACTTACAGCCAAAATGGGGCCCCTAAATTTTGGCGCCCCGGACAAATGTCCGGGTTGACCGCCCCTAGAGCGGGCGCTGCGCCTACATTTCTGATAATAATAATATGGTCCTAATAAAGAATGTATTTAAAAAATAAGAGAGCAACTGTTGAATTTAAATTTGAGAATTGGACTTTCTGAAGACCAATATTTGTGTATTACTTATAATAGGAGAGAGATTGAGGATGTATTTCATTATATTTCATTTTGACCCCTTTTGGCAGAATGTAGAATTAAATATTTCTTCAAAAACCACTTATTTCTTCAACTGAAAAGATGTCTGTCTTTTTCTACAAGCCCCTGGTTAGTTCGAAAGATTGAAAACAAAAACATTCTTTACATAATCTAAGAATGAAAGGTGAACTATCATGTACTGATTCAGATGCAAACGCAGCAACCATATGCTGCCATAATTTGCTGAAATTATTGCCGCCAATTCCTACGCTCTGAATTAGATGCTGACGAGTCCGGATTATTATGGACAAAAATGCCACTTTCTCTTACTCCCAGTAAGAGGAAGTATTGTAATCGTGTCAAATTTTCGAAATAAAGTTTTCACCGGAAATATCCGATTTGAGGTCCCATGAGTCAAAAAAAGTGGTTTTTGGCAAATGGTGTGTGTGAACAGCACAGCACAAAAACGAAAAACCGTAGAAAGTTCATACTTGATATTCCGTTTAGGTATGACAAAGTGATATGTCAGTATGTCATCTGTCAAAATTCCTCAACCGGAACTACCACTTTACTAGTTTTTTTTTTTACTTTTACTCCTAGTTAGAGGAAGTATTGTAATCGTGTCAAATTTTTGATAACCAGTTTTCACCGGAAATATCTTTTGAGGTCCCCCTGAGTCAAAGAAAGTGTGTTTAGAAAATAGTCTATATATATATATATATGTATATATATATATATATATATATGTATATGTCTATGTATATGTATATGTCTATATATTATATATATATGTGCGTCGTGTGTGTGTGTGTGCGCGCATGTGTGTGAACAGCACAGCTCAAAAACGAAAAACCGTAGAAAGTTTAAACTTGATATTCCGTTTAGGTTTGACAATGGGATCTGTCCGTAGTTATCTGTCAAAAATTCCTCAACGGAAGTACAACTTTAGTGTTTTTTTTTTTTTTTTTACTTTCTCTTACTCCTAGTTAGAGGAAGTATTGTAATCGTGTCAAATTTTCGATATCGAGTTTTCACCGGAAATATCCGTGTTGAGGTCCCCTAAGTCCAAAAAAGTGGTTTTTAGAAAATGGTGTATGAGTGTGTGTATTTATGTATGTCAAAACGAAAAACCGTAGAAAGTGAAACTAGATATTCCATTTAAATATCACCATGGGATCTGACACTACGTTACCTGTCAAAATTCCTTAACCGGAACTACCACTTTACTAGTTTTTTTTTTTTTTTTACTTGTTTTCCGATTTTCTCAAAAATGGCCTACAACGATTTTCTTAAAAATTGGTATATCAACTACACATATAAAGAGCTACAACTTTTATATGAAACATTTCTCCGGAAAAATTCATTTAAGGGTACTTTTGGGGCAATGGTGGGGTTACGGTTTCCGGTAAGTACACCTTGTTAGGATTTCTGGATTATCTCATTGGCAAAGATTTGGCTGGTTCTCAATATTTTTTCAATATCTTTGTGGGAAGATATAGGGAAGTATTTAATTATTAAACGTGTAAGTTGTTATAAATTACAACTTGATAAATAATATCACTTTTTGTTTTATCAAGTAAAATTGATAAAAAAAAACATAAATTTTTTTTAAACTTAAAGTTTATATATTTGTCTTAACATAAATACAGGGATAGTAGGGGGGGGGGGGAGTACCTATTTGATCAGTGTTACCAAAAGAATGAAATTTAAAAAAAATGATTAAAAAATATGTGAGCCAGTAATTACCAAGCGACGGAATTAAAAAAATATGACTATATAAATATGTATGAGGCCAAAACTGTTCACTTTTAGCAGTTTTTTTTTTGTTTATAAAAAAAATCCGTTATTTATTTGATAAACCATGTAAAAGTATAAGAGAAAGTGAATAATGGTGATTTTCCCCCTATTTTGTATGCACAATAAAACTTTCTATTCATGTAATTTAATGCAGTAAATTTTTCACGAAAGGTGTAACTTATTGTGTTTTTTTCTAAAGCTTTAGGAAATTTAATAGTGATAAATGGAATTTAAAAAAAACAAAAAACAAAACAAATGAAATGAAATTGTTTCTTTAGAAACCAAAATTAAAATTTTAGATGGTCTATATAAGGGAGAAAGAGTAACAGATGTTGCTCATGAATATAATGGATGTGAGAGGGAGAATGAGAATTAGAAAGAATGGATTTTTAGAGAAATAAACTACAATATAAGTTGAACACTGTGTAATAAGAGAACACACAAACTGCAAGGACTTTACAAGTATATAGAAGTTAGATAGCGAGAGATATATAAAGAGACAGACTGGCTGAGTGATGAGAATGTATTAGGTGGCTGAGTGGTTGTAAATTGTTGTAAAAAGGTGGCCTGAAGGGCTAGCTCGGCTATATACATACAGTCTCCCATCTAGTCTGGCCTAGGAAGCGAATAACTAGATTGATTCAATTTTGTGTTTCTCACCGCTCTTCGGATCCTATGAATCTGTAATGATTCGGAACCCATTACATGAATGAAGCCACAATGCAATGAAAGAAAACACAAACTGCAAGGACTTTAGAATAGAAATTAGGTATTAGAATATTACACGCATATAGGGTTACTGATTGAGTGATGAGAAGGTTGCTGATTGGTCGTAAATTGTTATAAAAAATGTCTCTTGTAAAGTAAAAAAAAAACAGCTAGTAAAGGGGTACTTTCGATTGAGGATAGATAAGATACTGTTAGATCCCATGGTGATATCTAAACGGAATATCAAGTTTCAACTTTCTACGGTTTTTCTTTTTGGAGCTATGCTGTTCACATACATACACACACACACACACACACACACACACACAACACATACTATTTTCTAAAAAAAACACTTTTTTGAACTCAGAGGACCTCAATCAAAACAGATATTTCCGGTGAAAACTCAATATCGTAAATTTGACACGATAACAATACTCCCTCTTACTAGGAGTAAGAGAAAGTAAATATTTTATGAACACTAGCTGATTTTTCTTGATAGCATTTTTGTCCTTAATAACCCGAACACGTCAGCATTGAATATCTAATCCAAGGTGTAGGAATTGGCGGCAATAATTTCAACTGACTGATAGTAAACTCGTCGTAAACTGTTGCAAAAATGTCTCTTGTGGGACTAGCTCGGATATATACTAGACTGCCACTCGGTTGCTACTAGTCTCCTACCTAGTCTGACCTAGGTAGCGAGTCAATTCAATTTGAAATTTAAATAGGAATTGATTCAATTTTGTGTTTCTCCGCTCTTCGGATCCTATGAATCTAAAATGATTCGGATCCCATTAGGTGAAAGAAGCCACAATAAGGAGTATAAGAAAAAAATGAAGTTTCCTAGAAAAACTATAGCAGCTGGATCTTGTACGTGTATGAGCATAACAATACCATTTTACAAATAAGGCTATGAAGATTTATGAAAAAATTAAGAATAAGTTAATATTTACTTCTTCAGCTGAAAAGATTCTGGCTTTTTGTGCAAGCCCCTGGATACTTCGAAAGATTCAAAACATAATGGAAATATCCGTTTTGCGGTCCCAAAAAATTGTTTTTAGAAAATGGTCTGTGTGTTTGTGTATATGTATTTGAACATATACAAATAAGGCTCAAAATCGAAAAACCGTAGAAACTTGGTACTCCGTTCAGGTATCCACTATGGGATCTAGCAGTACGCTTTCTGTCAAAATTCCTCAACCGGAAGTACCACTTTACTTAATAGTTTTTTTCACTTTCTTGCGATTTTCTCAAAAATAGCTTCGACCATTTTCATCAAACTTGCTTATATCAACTACACATACAAAGTGCTACAAACTTTTATTTCCAACATTTCTCCGGAAATATTCATTAAAGCGTATTTTTGGGGGAGGGTTGGGGTTACGGCTTTCTCTAAAGTTCTATTTCAGTTTATTAGACAATTCGGACATCTAAATAATGTTAATTAGAATTAAATATGTCGTTGAAATTCTGTGTTTGAAAAAATCGGATGACCGGAAGTACGTGGAATTTACCACTTTACTAAATGATTTTTCATTTTTTCGCGATTTTCTAAAAAATAGCTTTGAAGATTTTCTTGAAACTTCCCATATAAACTACGCATACAAAGATTTCTCTGGGAAAATTCATTTAAGGACACTTTTAGGGGAGTGGTGGGGTTATGTTTTTCTCTAAAGTGATTATACAATTCTATCATCCAAACAAAATTAATTAGAATAAATAGATGGCCAAAATTCCAAATTTCAAGAAACTTAGTAAACCGGAAGTGAGCTTTTACTGAACAATTTTTTCAGTTTTCGACAAATTTCATTAAATTTGGTGTACTAACTATAAAATTTGTCAATTATAATTTTTAAGAACTGGAGTAAGAGTATTTGTGTGAGTGTTTCACACCAGATTTTTTTTTTTATATTTTCTGTAGCAAAACTTGATGAAAGTGCTCTTTCTCAAGTAATAATTAAATTTGGTGGCGTGTTAGTACTTTAGATTTTGAAACAAGCACAGAGATTAAGGAGGATACAGCGATTAATGACGGGAGTGAAGACGGGAAATAAGTTTGAAACAAATATTTCTTTTTTTGGAAATCACGCCACTGTTTAGAACATAATTTATTACGTATTATTAAAGTATGGAAGAAATGTTCATTTATTTGATTTTATATTAACAACCCGTCTATATTATTACTAGGTATGGACTATAGAAACAGTTTGCCGGTAAAGCAAGCGAAAGGCTATTGTACTCATGAAAAATATGATGCATATTGTCCACAATATTTGACAAATGGAGTGGGCAGGCATTGTTTACTTTACTGTGGTCGATATTATATCCCACCTATATGAGTGTATTATAGGCATGGGTAGGTAGGTAGACAACCTTGTTCGGCGGGGAGAAATATATACAACAGAGTGAATGGCCTTTAAATGCATCAACTATTCACAATTAAATTGATTCACATTTTTATTGGCTCCTTTATTAATACTTAATAATTTATCAATATAGGAAAAAAAAAAACTATTTGTGAACGTCTGTTATTGGAAAGACGTTTATTTATTGTTTATATTTCTATTAATTTTTTTTTTTTTTTTTTTTTTTAATATCTTGTAATATATGCGATTTTGTCAAATTTGCGAAATTAAGTTTTCATCGGAAATGTCTCAAAAACAAAAACAAAAAAAAACGCAGGAAGCGATTCGGACACATCTGGATACGAAGGTTTCCGGCTGAATCGGATCAACCGAAAGTGTGACTTTATTGAATGAATTAACGCGATTTTTCTTGATTTAAAAAAAATTATTTTATCTGAGGAATCTGAGATGTTAAATTTCAAAAATGTTGTTCAATATTATTGACACTCTCTTTTGGACTACAAAGTAATCATTGTACTGGAATGATGCTGGATATATATTTGTTCCTCATCACCTCTATATTTATGTTCCAGATTTTTTTTTTACTTTCTCTTATTCCTAGTAAGTGGAAGTTTTGAGATCGTACTAGATTTTCGAAATTGAGTTTTTACCGGAAATACATGTTTTGAGGTCCCCTGAATACGAAAAAAAAGTGTTTTTAGCGAATAGTCTGCAAGTGATTTGGTGTGTGTGTGTGTGTGTGTGTGTGTGTGTGTTTTAAGAGAATATCTCAAAAAAACGGAAAATCATAGGAAAGTCAAACTTGATTTTCCATTTAGAAATCATCGTACCCCAGCACGAAGGTTTCGGGCAAAAATCCATCGATCGGAACTGCGATGATTTTACTGTTTTTTTTTTTTTTTTTTTTTTTTTTAAATTTTTGCGATTTGATTTTATCGAAAACGGCTAAAACAATTTGCTTTTAATTTCTATACTATACTAGCGTTATGCTTCATTCTAGAGAACCACTTCAATATAATACATAGTTTTACCACTACGTAATATTAATACAGATTAATAGAATTCCAAATTTGAAGAAAATCGGACAACAGGAAGTACGATTTTACAGAATAGGTTTTTTTTTTGTTTTGTTTTTTTCTCCAAAACGGAAACCACTATTTTCTTATGCTTGCTGCAACACAGAACCTTAATATTATGTGTTGTTAGGTGATATCAAATCAATTGAACTATCAAATTTTTTTTAGCCTTGTTTTTCTTATATAGTTTTTTTTATTTAAAAAAAAACAAGTTTTTTTTTCCTCGACGTTTCGATATTTCACATTTCATTATCAAGAGAATATTTTTAAATATAATGACATATTTTTTTCTATGACAGAAAAATGATACAGAAACAATATAGGAAATTTACAATATATATATTATATATATATTAGTTATTATCGAAAAAAAATATTGAGACCCAACCTACGACTGCATTAATTGCATCCATGGATGAATTAAGAAATTTTTCCAAATTATAGGCCAAGGTTAAAATGTAATATTTTACTTTCTCTTACTCCTAGTAAGGAGGAAGTATTGTAATCGTGTCAAATTGTCCATATCGAGTTTTCACCGGAAATATCCGTTTTGAGGTCCCCTGAATCCGAAAAAGTGGTTTTTAGCTATGTATGTGAACAGCATAGCTCAAAATCGAAAAACCGTAGAAAACTGAAACTTCATATTCCGTTTAGGTTTCACCATGGGATCTGACACTATGTTATCTGTCGCAATTCCTCAACGGGAAGTACCACTTTACTAGTTGGATTTTTTACTTTTTTGCGATTTTCTCAAAAAATGACTCCGACGATTTTCTTTAAACTAGAAACATCAACCACACATACAAAGAGCTACAACTTTTATTTGAAACATTTCGCCGGGAAAATGCATTAAAGGACACTTTTGGGGGAGGGGTGGGGTTAGGTTTCCATCTAAAGTGCTATTTCAGTTTATTAGACAATTCTGTCATCTAAATAATGTTAATTAGAATTAAATATGTTGTTGAAATTCCGAGTTTGAAAAAAATCACATAACCGGAAGTTCGTTTACTTTACTAAATGATTTATTCACTTTTTCGCAATTTTCTCAAAAATGGCTCCGACGATTTTTTTTTTGAACTTCGTATATAAACTAAACATGCAAAGATCTACAACTTCTATTTAAAACATTTCTTTGGGAAAATTCTTTTAAGGGCATTTTTAGGGGAGGGGTAGGGTGATGTTTTTCTCTAGAGTGCTATCATAGTTGATTATACAATTCTATCATCCAAACATAATTAATTAGAAATAAATAGATGGCTGACATTCCGAGTTTCAAGAAAATTAGTATACCGGAAGTGCGCTGTTACTGAACAGTTTTTTCAGTTTTCGACGAATTTCATTAAATTTAGTACACAAACTATAAAATTTATAAATTATAATTTTGAGAACTGGAGTAAGAGAAAGTTGTGTGAGTGTTTCACACCAGATTTTTCTTTTTAAATTCATATATATATTTCCTTCACTTTTAATTTTATTTCACCATTTTTTGCAATGTTAAGTATTATATTGGATTTAGTTATTCTTTGAAAATAAGTTTTATTTTCTTAATGATGTTTCCTTAATAACAGAATATATTTCCTTATTATTTACTCAGGAAAAGTAAAACAAAAATGTAATAACTTCTTGTTTCGTTGAGAAAACTGTTATTTAATTAGACAATAGCCCTTGAATAAATGATTTAATTTTTTTTTTTTAGATTATGTAAATTGGTTTGGTATGCCATTAAGGTTGATTAGATTACTTTTAGCTTGAAGTATAAAAATTTGTATTCTTTCACAAAAAGGCAAAAAATAAAGGTGTGAAATAACATGGTTTAAATTATTTGTATTTTTATAATTAATTATGAATTACTTAATAAATAATGAGTTGACAACATAAGACGGTATTGGTGGAGCTGAATCAACTATTTGCTATTTCAAATCTTAATCAATTATTGAGGGAGGCACGATGTTGTAGTGGTTATGAGTATGGGCTTGTAACTGGGAGATCCCCAGTTCGAGTCCCGCCTATAAATGATAAATTTTATATTCGTACAAAAAAATATTAATAATAATGTAGGTGCTTCCGCCCTCGTCCACGACATCTAAATTTGGTAGTTGGACGTTAAAAGCCCGCCTGGAAGAATCGATATTGTAATAACTAAAAAAAAAAGAATGTTTGTGCGCGTGCGTGTTTGTATTGTTTCACATATATAGGTTTTTGTTTCAGAATGGAAGCTTACTGATTTATAAGTAAGATATACAGAAAATTCTTAAATAAAAGTCAAGTCCACTTATTGTTGCAAATCCAAGTTTTAGAGAAACATTAAACTAATTTCAAGTTTTAAAAATACAAAAGTTTTATAAGAATTCAGAGATTTGTCCCTTAAATATAGAAGAGGATTGATTAAAGACTTGAGTCTCAATATATGTAGACTTCAATCTCAGTTAGAGTGCTGTAGTACTGAAGCTAATCCCAGGTGTACAATAAATCAATTTGAGTTGAATTGTTTAGTGGTTAAGGAGTGAATTCAAGTAATCCATTAAATGAGGTTTCCACAAAACCATTTCCCACTAAATTTTATCTCATTAAAATTTGAAACATTTTCTCGAGAAAATTGATATTTTAGGAGGTTCTCGGGGGGAAGCAGTAATGTAAAGCTTCCCTCTTAAGATATCACTTCAATTATTTCAATTACTTATATATAATATTATCATTAAAATTATTGCCTAGAATTCCAAATTTTCAAGAAAATCGATTAACAGGAAGCGAGTCTTTACAGAATTAGTTTTTCAGTTTCTTGCAATTTTCTTGAAATAGAATTATAAATGATCTCATTTTTATTTGAATCAATTTTCTAAAAAAAATTATTACTTTCTCTTACTCCTAGTACGAGGAATTATTGTAATCGTGTCAAATTTTCGATGGTCCCCTGAGTCCAAAAAAGTGGTTTGTAGCAAATGGACTGCGTGTGTTTGTGTGTATATGTTATGAACAGCATACCTCAAAAACGAAAAACCGTAGCAAATTGAAACTTAATATTTCGTTTAGGTACCACCATTGGATCTGACGATGTGTTATCTGTCAAAATTTCTCAACCGGAAGTACCACTTTACTAGATTTTTTTTTTACTTTTTTGCAATTTACTCAAAAGTGACTCCGTCGATTTTCTTTAAACTTGGTATATCAACTACACATACAAACAGCTACAACTTTTATTTGTAACATTTCTCCAGAAAAATTCATTTAAGGCCACTTTTGTGGGAGGGGTGGGATTACGGCTCCTCTAAAGTGTTATTTCAATTTATTATGCAATTCCATCATCTAAATAATGTTAATTAGAATTAAACGTGTTGTTGAAATTTCGAGTTTGAAAATAATCGGATAACCGGAAGTATCGTTAAATTTACTACTTTACTAAATGATTTTCTCAAAAATGGCTTTGAAGATTTTCTTGAAACTTCCTATTTAAACTACACATACAAAGATCTACAACTTTTATTTAAAACATTTCTCTGGGAAAATGAATTTAAGAGCACTTTTAGGGGAGTGGTGGGGTTATACGTTTCTCTAAAGTGCTATCTTAGTTGATTATACAATTGTATCATCCAAAGAAACTTAATTAGAAATAAATAGATGGCCAAAATTCCATGTTTTAAGAAAATTAGTAAACCGGAAGTGCGCTTTTACTGAACAGTTTTTTTTCAGTTTTCGACGAATTTTATTAAATTTAGTACACAAACTATAAAAATTTGTCAATTATAATTTTGGGAACTGGAGTAAGAGAAAGTTGTGTGAGTGAGTGTTTCACACCAGTTTTTTTTTTTTTTTTTTTTTAGATGGTAGTGCGGAATTTATTGCGTTAAATTTCAAATTTTATATGGAGTTGGTTCAATATTACCGGCACACTCTTCTATGTGATTATAACGTAATCACTTCTCTTCTACCTGCCTGGTTTGGAAGGGTGCTACTTGTTCTTCCACCACCTTATGTTGTTAAGATAAAAAAAGTCAAATTTATGCTTAAAAATAAAATTGACAGTTTAATACATATAATTACTGTATTAGCTCCCCCCCCCCCCCAAAGTCGTGTGAGTGTTACACAGAGATATTTTTCGTCTATTCGAGAAACATGTGTGCAAAATAACAGATAATACCAGATACATCAACGTATTAAAACAAACGTTACAAAAATCGATAAAAACAAGATAACAGATAGATATAAATAAAATTTGCGATACGCAGACTGTTACGCAGCCTGTAAAAAGTAGTGTGAGGGATATTTATATTGTTTACTGGAATGAAAGAAGGATTAAGTTTGTTACATTTCAATTTCTGTAGTCTGAGAGGCAGAGAGAGAGAGAGAGAGAGAGAGACTATATTTATTACACTGTCTTGATCATTCCTTATCATGTTAAAGCAATCAACCTGATTCCATTATCTCCACTTCACTGATCAATAGAATTAATTTTTCTTTCTCTTACTGGTGTCAAGGGAAATGTTGCAATCATGTCATTTTTCTTATTGGATTATCCATCAAGGATAGATGGTAGCCCAACGAGTCTGATATATATATATATAAACTCAGCGCGCCACTGGTGGTTTAATTCTGAAACAATTGAACAACGAAACCAATGTCTGTTATCTTTTTTATTGGTGTTTAATGATTTTGAAAAGTTACTTTCAACAGTTCTCCAAATAAAAGTGGTTCTTTGTTGCCCTAGGACTGTACCAGATTTAAACTACAATAAAAACCTTTGAAACCTTTTTCGAGAAAATTTCAAAAATCCCTAAATAAAATGGTTCTTTTAGTTGACAGTTTTTTTTTTGCCAAAAGTTGTTCTGGAAAAGTCTTTTAGTCAATTTCCCAGCAATATTGGGAAAAAAAGGAATCTCAAATTCTGTTTTACTGCAATTTTTCGCTTTTTATCTTGCTGCAGACTCTACTTTCAAGAAACATTAGAAAAAAAAAAAAACTATTTTGTAATCACAGGACTTTAAAAAACGCATGTATTTTTGGTTATGAATCAGTAATTAGGTGAAATTAAAAAATTTTAATGACCAAGACTTAATTTATATTTGATATGCTGTTGTTATTCGATCAGATAAGAATATTCCAAACAGGGACATTAGTGAATAGGGGTTTTTAACCTTTTTTTGTTACAAGACCCCTCCCTCCCTGTGTGCCGGTCTGATGAAGACGGAAGATCTCTTTGGAAAAATGTTTTTAAATGTTTAAAAAAATAAAATTACAAAGGAATCCAGTTATTTGTGATTTTTTTTTTCCGTGGTTCAACGACCGGTTTCGGGCGTTTGCAGATTATGCCTTAAAAGAAGAAAAAAAAAAAACAGTGTGAGATCATATTTTATACAGCGGTCGGCAAACTATGGCATGCGGAAAGTCTTTTGGTTGCGTGCCTAACAGAAGGAAGATTAATGAAATTTTTTCAGTATTTTCTACTGTTCTTATTTATAAATATAAAAAAAAAAAGTTTCCAGGGAAGGGATTAGCTGAGTGGTTAGCATGTTGGACTCCCACGCGGAAGTCCTGGGTTCGAATCCAGTGCTCACCCCTCAGATTTTTTTCTTCCTAGGAGCCTGTTACAACTAACTGTTCGGTGATGGACTGTGTTGTCTGTAGCGAGAGAACACTGTCCGTAGGCGGGCAGTGCACTGAGAAGGTTCCGAGCGCCAATGACCATAGATGTTGACGCGCCTTAAATTAAAAAAAAAAAACTAAAATTTGCCAGATATTAGGAAAAACGAAGACACACGGATATAATGACCAAAACTTGGAATGAACTTCAAGATAGATTTTTCATGTAGAGTATAGCATTTTCTTTTTCAACTGTTTTCAATACAACGTACTACGCTGTAAGCAAACTTTCACACTGATGAAATATTATTAACCTGTAAAGAAATTGATTAACTGAAGAAAATTTGGATGCATAAAGTTAGAAACTTCTAAATATGAAAGAAATATTGAAAGTGTTTGCTTCAAAAGTTGAAGCTCTGAGTCGCTAATATTTAATCGCTATACTTATTCTTATGTTTTATTTTTATTTTTTATTGTTTTTTTATTTATTTTTTTTATTATAGTGCTCAAGATTATAGTTAAATAAATTGTACTCAATAAATATTTACTAGCTCTGAGCTCCTTGCTGTTTTTCTTGTTTATTTCTGACTCATCTCAGTATTTTAGAATGACTTTATGGGCATAAAAATTGAAAATAACGAGAAACTGAATGGACTCTTATATGCCGACGAATTAATTTTATTAGACAATACGTGATTAAGAACTAATAAAAAATTGAAAATCTTACCAGAATACTGAAATTCTCTTGTGGTGAATGTAATAAAAACTAAAATTATGCCCTTCAGAAAAAGAGTTATTCTGCGTTTTACTTTAATCGAATGGAGATAAGAGATGAGTAATCGTTTTGATTATTTAAGAGTCGTCTTCTAAATCTCTTTTCGCCTCAATAGCAGATGCTTTTGTTTAGAAGCATCATCAAATAGCATCGTTTAAGACAAGAGAAATATTGGTGAAGTTAATCGATCGGATTTTCGGAAAAAAAACTAAAATTACTTTACTGAAAGCACTGGTCAAGACAGTTTTGTTTTACTCTTCGGTGGTGGGGGGCACCACTTCACTGTCATAAATTGGAAGCTGCGTCTCTTAGATATTTGAAATCTTTATACCATTGGCCGAGGAACATTCCAAATCTCATTCTATACGCTCGTAATCTGGAATTGAACTGGGTTTAAAATTTTGTATTGAAAAAAAATTGCTACTTCTAGCTAAATGTCCCGTTCTAGGTTTCCAACCTAGCTCGTCACATTAACCTCAAAATCATCTAATAAAAACGCGTTATAAAAAAATGCATGACCCCACATCCAACCATCCTAAACCCCTAGTAAAAAAACCTCTCTTCCCTTACTATTCCAAACAACCCTCTCCCAGGAGACTAAAATACCGCTTGCCCTGCGACCATTAACATTCAAGTTAGGCATTTTTGACAGCTAATAAAATGTAATAAGGAATAAGTTTCTCCATTGGGAAATATCTCCCAAGTTTTTCACGTTCCCTACATATATATATATATAATCAATTTATCATCATATTCACTTGCTATATTATCTGTATAGTTGTGAATTTCTTAATAAAATTAAAAAAAATTCGTGTCTTCGTCTATGATAGAATTTCCTGGGCACACATTTTCTAGCAGCAAGGAAAATGTATAGATATTTAAGCCATTATGAAAACTAACAGCTTGACGTAAGTTTAATAAAGATCCTCGTAGACACACACACACCAAAATAATATGTTCCGCTATTTCCTTACCGACAACATAATCGTGGCAAATTTTCGATATCGAGTTTTCACCGGAAATATCCGTTTTGAGTTCCCCTGAGTCCAAAATGTGGTTTTTAGAAAACGGTGTGTGTCATATGTGTGTGTGTATGTGAACAGCATAACTCAAAAACGAAAAATCTTAGAAAGTTGAAACTTGATATTCCGTTTAAGTATGACAATGTCCGGCAGTAAGTCATCTGTCAAAATTCCTCAACCGGAAGTACCACTTTAATGAATTTTCTTTTCACTTTTTTGCGATTTTCACAAAAATGTCTCAGACTTGCTATATCAACTACACACACACAAATCTACAACTTTTATTTAAAACATTTCTCTGTGGAAAATTCATTTAAGGGCACCTTTTCGGGATGGGTTGGGGTTAGGCTTTCCTCTAAAGTGCTATTTCAGGTTTACTATACAATGCTGTCATCTAAATAATATTAATTATAATTAAATAGATCGTTGAAATTCCGAGTTTGGAAAAAAAAAACGAATGACTGAAAGTGCGTTTTTTACTGAAATGTATTTTTCAGTTTTCTGATATTTTTTTGAAAACGGCTCCTACGATTTTCTTTAAACTAGGAATGTGAATTACACGTATAAAGAGCTACAACTTTTAATTGAAACATTTGTCATAATAAAATCATTTAAGGGGACTTTTGAGGGAGGGGTGGGGCTTTGTTTTTCACTAAAGTGCTATCATAGTTGATTATACACTTCTACTAACCAAACAAAATTCTTCTGGAGTAAACCGGAAGTGCCCTTTTACTGAACAGTTTTTCAGTTTTCAACGAATTTCATTAAATTTTGGTACATTAACTATAAAATTTGTCAATTACAATTTTGGAAAGTAGGAGTAAGAGAAAATTGTGAGAGCGTTTCACACCAGATTTTTTCAACTTGTAAAATGGAAGACATCTGTTAAATGAGCTTCTGTTGAAATTACCCATGAGCGTGTACCCAGCGTCCTAGTAACCTATCTACCTACCCCTTGGCGGTACGGCCCTACAAGAGCCTGGGCCTCCTCCACAATCCTGCTCCATTCTTCTCTTTCGTGGGCGGGTCTTCTCCATTTCTGACTCCCATTCTCTTCAATAATTCTTCCACATCTCCCAGCCATCTAAATCGGGGATGCACTTTTCTACGGCTCCCTCCCTTCCGGTTTCCCTTTCAACAGCCTTTTTGGAATCCTGCCTTCAGGCATTCGTTACACATGCCCCAACCAACTGGTTTTTCCTCACAAAGGTTCAAGTCTGGTTCTTTTATACATTTGATGGAGATCAGCGTTCTTTCTTATCCTCCAGCACCCATTCTCACAGACAGGTCCATATATTCTTCTGAGTACCTTCCCTTCCCATGTATTTAGCATTCGCTCTTTTTCTTTAGTAACCATATGTGATCCAGGTTTCACAACCATATGTGACCACAGGTCTTATGATTGATATTTATGGTCCTGTATACCATAAATTTATTATAGTCATTCTGATGTAAAGTTGGAAATATATTTTTAGCAAAATATGGTAAATACACAATTATTCATTCTAAAGGAAAGGGATTAGCTCAGTGGTTAGCGCACTGGACTCCCACGCGAAGGACCCGGGTTCGAATCCAGCTGTGCTGCCCTTAGAATTTTTCTTCCTAGGAATCTCTACAGCTCACTGTCCGGTAATGGACAGTGTCTGTAACGAGAGAACACTGTCCGGAGGCCGGCAATGCATTGAGAAGGCTCCGGGCGCTAAAGACCACAGACGTTGATGCGTCTTAAATTAAAAAAAAAAAATTATTTATTCTAATTCTTTACTCTCCTATTCTATCTTATTTACCTTCTTATTCTCTTTGATTCATTGATATCAACTACGTCAAACCTCTGTGTATCTTCCTATCTAAGAAATAATGTGGTGTACTTATTCTTAACAGGTTGCTGTCTAAGTAGCTAATTTATTGTTTAACTGATAATATAACTGATCAGAATAGCATTAAAAATTAACCAATAGTATTTTAATATCTGTATATTTAATGATGGATGAGGATAGTGAGATTTGGTCTTTTTTTTTATATATATAAAATTAAAAAACTATTTTTTGCCCACGTTTTGACAAATATATTGCCTGTCAAGGCATAAAAATAAGAATTGTTAAAAAAATCTTCAAAACATGACCACTTTAACTTATATTTTAGGAAAAATAAATAGGTGGGAACACCTCAACACCAAAGAGAATAGTCACAGAGGTATATTTAATGAAATATCGTTCACCGAGATAAATCAATCCTCAATTTTTTTGTTTTAATAAATATGTACTCCACCAACGGACAAATAGCTACTAGTTCACAGTTACTTAGATGAAAAAAGTAAACTTACTTGGATAACAAATATTCCTCGACATCGCTGCCGACTTCATTGTCCCATGATATGGTAACTTCTGAAAGAAAGAAAGTTTTAAATTATAATAATTAAAAGAATTATAATTATTCAAACAAAAAACTATCATTAGATACTATAACGTTATAAGCTGCCAACGTAGTTGGTTATCAATTGCAAACAATGGATAATAAAACAGAGCTATTGCAATGGGATCCGAAGAGTGAAGAAGCAGACATTAAATGAATAAAACATTAATTACTTCCCATCTAGACCAGACTAGGAAGGATGAATTCTATTCATATAAATAGAGCGACAGCAAAACAGTTCAGGACAGTTTTAAGACAGTCCTCACAGCAGCCTATCTACTTACTCTCTCAGCCAGTCTATTTCCTTATTATTCCTACAGTTCTGAACTGTTTTACTGTCGCTCTATTTATACGAATCGAACTCTCCTTCTCTAGTCTGGCATAGGTGGGGAGTAACTAAAGTTTAATTCATTAAATGTCTGCTTCTCCGCTCTTCGGATCCTATGAATCTTTAAGGATTCGGATCCCATTACACCAGTTGAATGACGAGAAAACATAAACCAATTTAATATAAAAAGAACCACGTAATTTACATTTAATGTTTGTTCAATAATAATAAATTGTTTTTATGGTTCAAATGTTAATATTTGTTTATTTCTTGCATGCCGATATGAAATTCATATCCTGCAACCTAATGTATGTAATGCACATCGTACATAATGCATATCCTACTATGCTACATAATGCATAGCCTGTCGTAAAACTGTCCTGAACTGTTTTGCTGTCGCTCTGTTTATGTGAATCGAATTCATCCGTCCTAGTCTGGCATAGGTGGGGAGTAATTAACGTTTTATTCATTTAATGTCTGCTTCTTCGCTCTTCGGATCCTATGAATCTTTAATGATTCAGATCCCATTACTAGATGCTGAAAATTAATTTTTCTAAGACAATTGAATAAGGTGGATATTGTTCCACTAAAATTTAGTGAATCCACAGTGTTGCCAATATTATATTAAGGTTTGAATAAAAATTGCTAAAATATAGTAAATAATATAACAGTTATCTATCAAACAGTGCTTTTTACTTTCACTTATTCCTTTGATAAATACACGTTTTGAGATACCCTTACAAAATTGAAATTGACAAATTTTATAGTTACTAGTATAGCAAATTTAATGAAATTCGTCAGTGTTTTTATGAAGAAAATCGCGAAAACTGAAAAAAACTGTTCAGTAAAAATGCACTTCTGGTTTACTAATTTTCATGAAACTTGGAATTTTTGGGAATTATTTATTTCTAATTAATTAGAATAAGAGAAAGTGAAAATATCTTTCATGAAAAGTGGTTTATATTTTCGTAGGAATAAACCTTTTCACATAAAAATACACTCGTGAATAGTTTCTCAGCATTAATAATAAATAGTATAAATTTAAGTATGAAATCCACGAGTTAAAGAAAGAAGTAATTACTCATAAATGCTAATTGCTAATTAAAGTTTTACTTGAAATTAAGATATTAAAAAAAAAATAATAATAACAATAACACCTCAACCTTTATAAATAACCCGACCTTATAAATAACCCTTTTTATGTCTTTATTTAATGACCACTCAAACACGGGACAGTGGTGTATAAATAAATGCAAAGAAGATAAGGGGAATGCTGTCAGTGGGTGAAGAAGATATATTGAACGGGGTGGGACCTAGATAAAAACGCCTGTACTTCGCCATTGTTCTACAAACTTTATCAAGATATTCTGCCACCTTAATCTACCAAAATTATACTATTTCTTGTGTTGTTATATTTTAATTCTTTTATCTTCCTTCCTTATAACCCAACTTTAACCTTCTCTTACTGTTTTATAACAGGAAGTAATGTTTGCGATCGTGTCCACTTTTTGAAACTGAGTTTTCACCGGAAATATATGTTTTGAGGTCACATAAAAAATGTGAATTTAGCGAATAGTCCAGTATAGTATGTGTTTGTCAAGTTATGGGTTGTCTGTATGTTTGTGTGTGTGTCTGGAAGTACGAAAAATCTCAAAAATGAAAACTCATACATGAAAGAGAAAATCCGCCAACAGCAAGTGTACATTTTACTAAATATTTTTTTCTGTTCAGTTTTTCGTGATTTTCTCAAAAACTGCGCCAATATTTTCTTTAAAGTTTCCATACTAATTAATTTCACACAAGCTATCAGTTTTGTTTTGAAACATTTATTCTGGGAAAATTGAGCTTTAGAGGTTTCCTCAAAAAATGCCACTTCATTAGAAAAAAAAAAAAAAAAATCTGGTGTGAAACACTCACACAACTTTCTCTTACTCCATCCAGTTCTCAAAATTATAATTGACAAATTTTATAGTTTGTGTACCAAATGTAATGAAATTCGTCCAAAACTGAAAAAAAACTGTTCAATAAAAGCGCACTTCCCGTTTACTAATTTTCTTAAAACTTGGAATTTTGGCCATCTATTTATTTCTAATTAAATTTGTTTGGATAATAGAATCCAATTGTATAATCTATCATCCAATTATACTTTATCAAGTATGATAGCACTTTAGAGACAAACCTACAAGTGCCCTTAAATGAGTTTTCTCAGAGAAATGTTTCAATTTGTATGTGTAGTTTATATGGGAAGTTTCAAGAAAATCGTTGGAGCCATTTCTGAGAAAATCTCAAAAAAATGAAAAAATTATTTAGTTAAGTGGACAAGTAAACGCACACCCGGTCATCCGAATTTTTTCAAACTCGGAATTTCAACATCATATTTAATTCTAATTAACATTATTTAGATGACAGAATTGTCTAATAAACTGAAATAGCACTTTAGAGAAAAACCTAACCCCACCTCTCCCCCGGAAGTGCCATTAAATGAATTTTCCCGGAAAAATGTTTCAAATAAATGTTGTAGCTCTTTGTATGTGTAGTTGATATATTCCAAGTTTAAAGAAAATCGTCAGAGCCATTTTCGAGAAAATAGCAAAAACGTAAAAAAAAAAACTTGTAAGTGGTACTTCCGGTTCAGGAATTCTGACAGATAACGTACTGTCAGATCCCATGGTGATACTTAAATGGAATATCAGGTTTAAACTTTCCACGGTTTCTCGTTTTTGAGATATGCTGTTCACATACATAGAAACACTCACCCACACAGACCGTTTGCTAAAAACAACATTTTTGGACTCAGGAGACCTCAAAACGCATATTTCCGATGAAAACTTGATATCGAAAATTTGGCACGATTACAATACTTGTTCCTCTTTCGCCAAGAGAAAGTAAAAAAAGAAACTAACGTCAAATATTCCTCAAAACCAGTCTTTAATGAACTTTCACAGAAAAATGTTTCAAATAAAATGGTAGAGTTAAACATCCAGCTCTGTTAAATACGCGAATCAAAAAATTAATTATTGGAGTCATTTACTGGAAAACAGTGAAAACAGAGAAAAAAATAAAAATCAGAAAACTGAATTTGTAATGCAATAGTAAATACTAAACAGATATCAAGTCCTATAATTCTCTAAGTTTACGTTTTTGTGAGATTTCTGTGTGTGTGTGTGTGTGTGTTAGGGCAGGGAGAGTACGAGAGATAACAAAATATCTTATAGTACGCTTAGATCTGCCATTCTGACATTTATTTACAAGGTAATTAATTATTAATTGTGAATCTTGAATTAACTTATAAATACACAGAATCAAATAATTAGTAGCTAGATTGTTTGTAACTCAAATGTTTTAACTTATAACTGGCACTGATGTTGAATCCTTGATAAATATTGGTAGAATGTCCAAATTAGACTGTGTCGTTTGAAAGCAGAATTTAGACTTCTCTTGTAAGAATGCCTTCTCTTGGTAGTGCAAATCCTTCCCTGTGAGAAGGAGCAAAAAGACAAAGGTGACCAAGTTCTATGACCTCTCCTGTAACGGTATCTTCTACCTGGGTTTTATCCTTTTTTGCCAACCAACTTGCATTTTTATTTCAAATCATAATTTTCTTCAAATTATATTTATAGATATAATTTCTGGAATCCATTTACTTTACTTCCTCATCGAAGTTTGAAGTTGTGTGTATGTGTGTGTGTGTGTGCGTGTGTGCGCGCCTAACTGGCGCTGAAGCTGGAAAGGATGTCGAATAAAACGCCTTCAGCGGCGTTCCAGCTTACATTCTCCATGGAACCATCAGCAAAACGTTCATCCAAGGGGGACTAGGATATCAGCTATTGATGGTTTCAAGATCACACATCTTCAGCTCTTGTTTGGACAAACTACCTTTATGGACTGAACTTTTTAATTGGAATTTAAAGTTCGCTGTTCTATTGGGAATAAGAAGGCTTCTTTTACTTGATGAATTTCAGTAAAACAGTCTGTCGTGTTTCACAACAGATTTTTGAATCTAGGATCTTCAGCCTGTCGGACATAAGTGTCGCTAATGTAAACGGTACGAAATTTGTGTCTGATGTGTGTAGTTCAAGTGTCAGTAACATGTGTCCTACACATCTATATACGTAGGTGTAAACACTATTACACACAAGTTCAAACTCGCCTGACAAAAATTACTTTAGTTGGCCGACCGTCTACTTTTTATTATAGCTACATAAGTGTCGGTGCATTCAGTTTAACATGGATGAGAAACGGGGGTGGGTGAAAAGAGAAGTCGATGAATTAATCGACATGTATATCATAACAAACCCGAATTATGGGATATTAAACTTATTGTGCATTTTGGTATTCGGAACAAATAACTCAAACTTGTATAAGAGTCACCTGTAAATATACTTGTATTTAAAACAATAAAGAATTTAAAATAATTAGCCATTTTATCAATCAACTACTTACCCGATGCTAAAAACCGTAAAGTTATAGCAAGTCTTTCGCGCACCCTAATAGCTGTTCTGAATTTCGTATCTTGCTTGCATACAATAGGCCCAATTTTGCTAGCTAACTTTTCAAAATAAGATGATTTTATTCTTACGAAATTTGTGAATTGTGTTGGATTCTCCAACGTAAGTTCAGACAGTAACTATTGTAAGCATCTTCTTTTTCACGTCTCAAAATCCACTCTCGAATTCACATACAGCACTTTTTCTTCTTTTTTTGTAATTACCCCAGAATAATTATGCCAGCTGCTATTTTTCCTTTTGATGCCTTCATTGTCAAATGACGTCTGACAGTAAATGACAGTAATCTGATTTTTTTGCAATGAAAGAAATGTATAGGCCACAAGTAGCAGATATAAACTGTTAAGACATTTGTTGCATGACACAAAACTTTGACGGTGTCGTACACATATCCATGCTACAAATATCACGTAATTTCTGTCACAATGTAAACATTGAACACAACTTACTGTCCGACACTTGACATAAGTGTCTGGATAGAAATGTCAGATGTAAACGTACCCTTAGAAAGGAAAAGTTGCAGAAAGCTTAAACATGGTATTCCGGTTAGATGGTACTTACCACCACATTAGACACGAAGATTTCGGGCAAAATCCATCAACCGGAAGTACGACTTAATTGAATTTTTTTTCCCTCACTTTTTCGTATTTTTCTCGAAAATGGCTCTAACGATTTTCTGGAAACTTTGTATACTATTTACACACATTTAAATAGCTATATCACTTTTATTTGAAACATTTTTCTGGGAAAATTAATTTTCGTGGGGTTCTGAGGGGAACAGTAGCGTTAGGCTAACCTCTAAAGAACTACTTCAGATAAATATATAGATTTTACCATCTACATCATATTTAATATACATTGGAAGCATTGAAGAAAATAGGTAGGTTAACCGGAAGTTCGACTTTGTACAATAGGTTTTTGAGATTTTTGAAATTTTCTCGAAAAGCGAATTATAAGGAAAAAATTCTTTTAAATAAACTTGGTATACTAACTGTATAGATATAAACGTATCATTTTCATTTGGAACATTTTTCCATTTATATATTTCTGAATGAATTATGTTCAAATCAATTAGAATAAAGACAAATTGTTGACAATGTTGGAAATAAATAACAGTAATACATAAAGATATATTCATTAAGAGAAACATAAATGACCTATTAAATAATGAATCCTTAAACGACTATTTAATTTGGTTCAATATAAAACCATGGTATAAGTTATGCATTATTTATATCTTTTGTACACTGTTTTCTAAATATATACTCAAATGCATCCAGCATAATAATTAAAAAATTGACAAGGCAATATTAATAACGCATGAACCTTGACTAATAATAATAATAATAGTAATGTCTTAATTCTATTAATACTTTCTACAATTCATATAGCACATTTTAATTATTTGTAAATAAAATCTTTGCCTGCCTAACAGTCAATTTTTGTTCCAAATTATTTGGGGAATGCAATCCTGTTCGCTTGCGAGTTTCGAAAAAGTTATATTTTATTTAAATAATCTGAAATAGGAAATTTTAACTCATGCTAGCTAACTTTCTCAAGATTCTAGATTCAAAAATCTGGTGTGAAATACTCACACGACTTTCTCATTTACTAAAATTCATCAAGTAAAAGAAGCCTTCTTGTTCCCAATAGAACAGCGAACTTTAAACTCCAATTAAAAAGTTCAGTCCATAAAGGGAGTTTGTCCAAACAAGAGCTGAAGATGTGTGATCTTGAAACCATCAATAGCTGATATCCTAGTCCCCCTTGGATGAACGTTTTGCTGATGATTCTATGGAGAATGTAAGCTGGAACGCCGGAGAAGGCGTTTTATTCGACATCCTTTCCAACTTCAGAGTCAGTTAGGCGCGCGTGCGCACACACACACACACACAACTTCAAACTTCGATGAGGAAGTAAAGGCTATTATAATGGATACCAGAAATTATATTATAAATGTAATTTCAAGAAAATTATGATTTGAAATAATAATGCAAGTTGGTTGGCAAAAAAGGGTAAAACCCAGGTAGAAGACACCGTTACAGAAGAGTTCTTAGAACTTGGTCACCTTTGTCTTTTTGCCCCTTCTCACAGGGGAGGATTTGAACTACCAAGAGAAGGCATTCTTTCAAGAGACAGTCTAAATTCTGCTTTCAAACGAGTCTAATTTGGACATTCTACCAATATTAATCAAGGATTCAACATCAGTGCCAGTTATAAGTTACAACATTTGAGTTACAAACAATCTAGCTACTAATTATTTGATTCTGTGTATTTATAGTTAATTCAAGATTCACAATTAATAATGAATTACCTTGTAAATTTACTAATTTAATATATAGTTAAATTATTTATTTAAAAGTGGTTCTTATTCTCTATTTCTAATACTTCTATCTCTATCTTAAACATACACACTCACGAGCCCCTTTTACAAAACCGCTCGTGCTACAATACTTACAAATATACAACACATCACATCAACAACTACATTTCACTATACTGTTAAAGCGCTTGAAGTTCTGACTCGAGATGAACGATAAGGACATCGTTCTGTTTGCCAAATCTTGGGCAGCCATCAACGCAGTTACAGATTTTAGAATGCAAAAAAAACTAATCGAAAGCAAAATTCTCCATGGTGTTAACGTAGTTTTCCAATGGATACCCGTGCACTGTGGACTGCATAATAACGATCAAATCGGCAGGTTAGCAAAACAGGCCAGATGCCACAAAAAAAAAAACAACCTGACGTTATAATAATAAAAAGTCTCCCTAGAATACCCCCCCCCCCCCAAAAAAAAAACATTGAAATAAATAGGATTTATTTGTATAGTTAAAAATTATTACTAGTTTAAGCAGAATGATTGTAGCGATTTTTAGTAATTCGAGATTTTCTACGCACAAAAAAAAGCTTTTTGTAAAGCCGCATAATAGGTTGATGATGGGTTTAGACGAAACCTTTGTATCGGGTTCCAAGAAGATACATGTGATTTTTGTCTTGTTTGAGAGATTTTGTATCTCTCTCTCTTTCTTACTGAAAATGGTTGGCGCTATAGTAGTTCGTGTCTATACTCTGTCATCCATGAAGCGGTGTGTTAATTAACGTTGTAGTTTTTTTAAACTGCAATATTGTTAATTATATAGCTTACTTCATACTACTATTATGTCTTGACGAATAAGAGAGAGAGTCTCTTATAGCATTTAGAGAGAGACAAAAAAAAATACAATACAGAATTTAGAGCAGCGAATTAAAAAAATTTTGCATACTTGTTCTGACAAAGTCTCAAACCAGGATAACTATTAACATAAACAAAATGATGGGAATTAATAATAATTCTAAAGAACTATGTTAAAACAATGATTTAATTGTTTCAAGGAAAAAATGTCACAATTAATCCGTAATTACACCTCTTAAAAATAACTTTAAATCAACTTTAACTGTATTTGTATTTATGAAGGTTACTTTGTAAATAATAAAACGTGGTTATAGTACGGATCTCTATGATTATTAGGAGAAACTCTACATGTTTTCACAGAGTTCAATGGCTACAGATTTTATGACAACCTTGATCGTATTTGTTCCAAGATGCTGTTCGCATAATTACTTGCTTGCAAAATAATATTAAAGGACAAGCAATATAAAGAATTTAACTTTATTAATACTAATAATATGCCCAACAATACCCAATAAATAATAAAATACCCAATACCAATTAAAGAAAAAAAAAAAAATGTAGGTCATATTAAATTAATAGAGATAATGTTTTTTTTAAATAACTCCACACTCTAATTCAGAATTTAATGAGACTATGAATTAAATTCTGGGATGTGAAAGTATTTAAATATTGGAATTTGAATTTTTGTCAAGAAAAATTCCGATGCATTTAAAAAAGGGCATCCTGTGAAACTGTCACTCGACTGTTTCACTCTTACTGTAATTTAGATAGTTGTTAATCAGACAATTAAAAAAAAAACCCTATGGCGCAACAGCCCTTGAAGGGGGCCAAGGCTTGCCAGATGGCGATTTGATTAGGGAGGGGTGTGGGTAAGCACGCCGCAGTTCCCGCGCCGTTTAGTTCCGGCCGTCGCTATCTAGGGCGCTACTAACTGTAGCTTCCCACTTTTTATCACGATGCTGGGTGGTCAACACCGACTCGAACCCTGAATTCTCGCACGAATGGCGAGTGCGCTAGCCACTAGACCAACGTGTGAGGACAGACAATTCAAACTTTACTCAATATTTAGTTTAGCTTTAATATTATATACTCTTTGAAGGGGAAACATCATTTCTAAATCATTTAAAAGAGGACACCCTTAAAAACCATTTGAACAGAAATTAGTTTCAATCAAAATTGATAGGTTGATTGAGAGGCAATTTGTATATAGATACCAAGGAAACAGTTTCATGGTTTGTTGCCTTGGATACAGTTTCATAACGCTAGACAACACACTGCTAGAATCATCACCTGCTTCTTGGAGGTAGTTTGGATATAAATATGATCAACTGGAATACACATTTTTCGAACATGAATCCTATAGAAAAATCTAAGGGCCTTGCTTAAGATGGGGTGCTAGAGTTCGTGATCAGACTCCAACTAGTTACCCGAGGGGGCAACTAGTGTTGGATAACAAAAATAATATCAACATTTTGTAAAAAAAGATTTTTAATTTTTTTACCTGAATTCAAATCTGTATAAATTAGTGTAAAAAAATCAACACTAATTACATTATTTTGTTAACGAAAAACTAAGTGTTTGATCCTTTTTTTTTTTGATAGCTAAGTTATTTTTAATTATATGGTAATTATAATTTGATTTCTAATTATATGGTACTATCTATTCTTACGTTGAGTGAGATTAATGTTGTAAAAATTAATATGTAATACCAGAACTGTAATGTTTTTGTAGCGAATACAATATATCTATAGATACTAATAAAATTGAAATGAATTGTGAGACCTATCGCTTTTGTTTAAGAACATAAACAATTAGTTTTTCCAAAAGCGCAACTTTATTATTATTTATTATTTGTGTATGGGGAGGGACCAAACCTTACGCTATCCAAAGCCCCCCTGGGCTCATATAGCTACCCCAAGAAAAACAACAACAAACCGGGTCTAGAACAAATATCCAGACCCAGTTCTAATCCATCTAAGATTCGCCGCATTCCGAACAAATCGGACAATAACCTTAAAGTAGAATAGCCTAAGCTCTTCCACAGACATTCTGTTCCGACCAAAAGTCCTGAACCTAATTTCTTCACAACCCAGGCAATCTGTCATAAGAGCCACTAGGGTATTTCCTCTTCTGTCAAACAGACTCTACAAAATGGATCCGGCACAAGCCCCATTACGTAGAGATGTTTCCTTAAACCACAATGTCCCAGTAAGGAATCCAACCAGCTGCCTGAGAGAGTTCCGAGAAAATACACAGCAACGTCTCACTAATAGCCCTGTCCCGGACCCCCGATGAGCATTTTGGACTGCCGACAAACAATAGTGCTCATCCCTAAGGATGAATGCTGTGAAGCTGTCCATGACTGGAAGCGTGACAGACATGTGGCAGATGACACCCCAATAGCAGGTTCGGGACCAATGAAAGGAGAGAGGCGCCTAATTTGGCAAATCTATCCACCTCCTCATTCCCGAAAATTCCCATGTGAAAGTACACCTTTACTGAACATTTCTTTTAGTTTTTTGCGACCTTCTCCATAAAGATTCCAACCGGTTTTTATAAAAACTTGTTATACTAACCATAAATCCATAGACCTAACACTTTTGTTAAACAGTTTTCCGAAAAAAATAATATTAGAGATGTTCTGGGGGGCGGAAAAAAAATTTAAAGAACATATCCAGATTTTTTTAATTTAAATCTGGACTTGAAGCTTTAAAGTGGAATGGTGCTCCAATTACGATAAAACTTTTGGCTTTGAATGGGTGAATATAGAGTGGTAATTAAATGAAACGATCTACCACCTGCTGTTCATCTCTGAGTCCGCTGCTATTCATTCTCTGAATACCTATTATAAAATAAAATTGCCTCGCAACAAAATCAATAACATAAATGTAGTTTATGTGTATTTGTGAGTGTGTGTTAGCGAGCATGCATTAGTGAAAATATTCAATAGATTCATATTTCAAAAAAAAAAAATTTGAGTGTGAAACACTCACACGACTTTCTCTTCGTGCAATTATTAACTTAGTTATAATTGATAATTTTTACTAAATATTAATTTGACTTCAATTTTATATCAAGACAAGGATGTTATTAAAAAAAAAACATAATTTAAAAAATATAAAAGTAATGTATGTCGTTTTGCCCTTTATAAAAGCATTAGAATTGTCTACGATAGCTCAATTGGATTTTCATCCAAGTTATGTCACAAGAACCCGGAAGCCTCTTTTTAAAAAGATTTATTAAAAAGTACAATAACAATATTGATTTTACACAATACACAATTTACTATATTTATATGAAATTAGATGTGAACGGTCTGGAGGTGAGCTGAGAACTGCCTGTCTGCTGGTCGGTCGCTGTATTTATATGAAATCACCTTCCGCTGACTCAGCCTTGGTACTTTTCCATAGATGTGTCATAACTCCTCCCTCCTTAAGTTTGGAGCTCCTGCGACAGATGGCAGGAGAGTCCGGGGTAGACAGTGGTTGGTGCTGGCTGTAGAGGCATGGTTTGTGGCTGGGTTCCACCTTGCTGTGGATTCGGTTTCCTTCTATAGACATAGTAAAAATATGAGGAACATAGTAATAATAGGAGGGCTATCGCCATTATGATGTAGTAGTAAATAGTTGCGGAACTACTGGGTATCTCCTCCAGGTGTTCCAGCGGTTCCATTCCGAGGTTGATTTTGTGCAGCTTCTCGAAGGATATGTTCTGCTGGTATGAGTGAATACTTGTGTAGAAGTCAATATGCTTTTTGAGTCTTTATATACGGGAATGGCTTTACTGTCCAGTAGGGTTTCGTCCTTAGATAGTTTTACCAGGCTGGTGTTAGTTAGAAATATGGTGTCGTTACGGTTGTCCTTGCTTATCACGATCCGGTTGGTCCTGAATGTTAGGAAGTGGTCTATAAGGGAGATATACTTAATAAATGGTGCGCTTGACGTGTACACTGTCTTGCAGGCTGAGAGGTTGATGTTGGTTATGATTTGTCGGATACAGTCGTCCTGGACGCTGGTCTTGTTGTGGCAGTACATGGCACCGTTGATATCCTCACAGGTGGCTGTAAATAACTCATCTTGGAGGTGTAGGACCAAAGGTGGATGGACGTGCATTGTCATAAGGTGGTTGTCTTTTTCTACAGGGTAGGATAAGAGGAAGTACGTTTCGAAGGAAGAGGTTTTTAGGGGAACGCTAATGAAGTAGTAGATATTCCAGGTTTTTATTGAGCAGTGTACCTTGCTTAATTGCCAAAGTGCCTCGATGTCTGCTGTTATGAAAGTTATATTGTGGGACTTTTGTAGTGACTCGATATCTTGAAGAGAGAAAATACTAGAATGTATGGTGTTTAATTTACAGAAATCCAGAGAGTTTTCCATGTCGTCAATATGGTTGGCGATAAGGACCAGGTTCAAGAGGATCGAATTGAATTGCTGATTTAGTTCAACTTGGCTAATTATAGGGTTGGAGAAGAAGGTTGTCATTTTGTCATTGTTAGTTCATATAATTTGTATGTCGTGATTAAATTCTTCAATTACGCGTTTGTTTATTGCCATCTGGCTTTTGAGATTGTTTTCGAGATGAAAACTGTTGCGTTCTATGGTGTTTATAATTCTGTCGTACCGTTCCTTGTCGTCGCTGTCCATGTTTCCCGTTAGCCATGATATGGCTTTGCCTAAGCCATTAATGAGTCCGCGTTTAGGCCGAGATTTATTAACTGTTAAATGGTCTAGTTTGTTACGAAGATAGTGATAGTATTTGAAGAGTGATTTTATCTGTGCTGTCCGGTTGTGCTGATAGGTAGTGCCAATAATGTGATAAATTTTATCTAATTCAATATCTATTAATTGTACGTCAGTAACGTGTATAAAAGTATAGTATCTGTCTATGACGTAAACTGGGTTAAGTGCCACGGCTAGAATTCCCGGGCCCTGAGTCAGATCTGTTATCTGTAAGCTGGTAGCTACATTCCCCGCCGTCAGCAGTTGCAGTGTGCTTATTATTGCCGTTAGCATATGGGATGCGTGAGTCATTGTCCTTATCTGTAACAGGAAGAGTGTGTTGTGTAAATTTTCTAGGTCTTTTTACTAGATTAGGATGTACTTTAAAGGATTTCCTTTGCGTGGTTACTAATTTAGTTTTCTGAGAATAATTTCCTCGTTTAAAATTTGGCTTGGCTTTGCCATATTGCTTGTCACGTATGTAAATTTCGCCTTCCGGAATTTCTATGGTTTCTCTGGTCTGGTTTAGTCTATTAGTCCGTGTTTCTTTTTCTTTTTCGATAATTTCTTTAATAGCGCGGGCTACCAATTCCCTGTCGTCATGGTATTCTTTAACTTTCTGTTCTAAAACCAGGTCTTGTGCGTAAGTGGTAGTTTGGATTCCGAAAGTGATGTCGTTTGGCGTCATTTTGAGATTAGAGACTATGGCGTTGTTGTAGGCTATTAGTCCTAGTCTTAGAATTTTATTGAGGGTGTAGTCTTTTCCGTGTTTGATTATGTTTAGAATTTCAATTAGTGTTGAATGGGCTCGGTTTATTAGTCCGTTGGAGTCTGAATGGTTTGGGGTAGTAAAGTGGGTGTCTATGTTATTGTATTTTAGAAAGTTTTCAACTAGTCCGTTTTTAAATTCTGTTCCGTTGTCAAATTGAATTGTCTTAGGGCAAGGGAATAGACTTAGATAGTGTTCTAAAGAAGTAACGATTTCGTGGGCAGAGGAGGTTCTAATTGGATAACCGTATAGTTTTTTGGAGAAACAGTCAATGAGTGTAAAGATTTGCTTCCCGTTGTAGTGCAGTATGTCGCCTTGTAGTCTCTCGAAAGGTTTGGAAGGAGTAGGGGTAGTTTCATAAATTTGTCGTATCGGTCTACGCTCGTATTTTACCTCCTTACAAAGGGAACAGTTGTTGATTACTTTTGTTATCTGTTCTAGCATTTTTGGCCAGTAGTAACGTTTGCGTTGCGTTTGCTGTTGCGTTCTATGGTGTTTATAATTCTGTCGTACCGTTCCTTGTCGTCGCTGTCCATGTTTCCCGTTAACCATGATATGGCTTTGCCTAAGCCATTAATGGAGTTATGCTATTAATGAGACTATGCAATTTTTTTTTCTGGCAGATTATAAGTTAAAGTCGGTATTTTATCCGTCGTAGATGCGCATTCATTTGGTTCCTGATCGGTTTCAGATTTTCATCCATCGTCAGAACAAATTCACCAAGTTTGTGCAGAGAGTTCACTTTAACGTAATGTTTCTGTTACACTCACACTTGTTGGTTTGTTAGTTGTATATATGTGGGGAGGTTATAAGATCATGTTCATAACCTTATAACATATAACTTTCTAATCTCATAACATAACCTTATAACCTCCCCACATATATACAACCAATTAACCAACAAGTGTGAGTGTAACAGAAACATTACGTTGAAATGAACTCTCTGACACGAACTTGGTGAATTTGTTCTGACGATGGATGAAAATCTGCAAACCGATCAGGAACCAAATGAATGCGCATCTACGACGGATAAAATACCAGACTTTAACTTGTAATCTGTCAGAAAAAAAAATTGCATAGTTATTGAACCCTACAGGTATTTTAAAAAAAAAATTCAAATCCAGTATTTAATAATTTCTTAATCGAGAATTTAATTAATGGTCTCATTAAATTTATGAATAGAGTGTTGAGTTATGTAAAAAAAAATTAATTGAAGTGTAAAAAAAATTATCCCTATTAATTTAATAAGACCTACCTTCCAATTATAATGTGTAAAGAAACTTACAAATAGTTTAAAGTACAGGCAGCTTAATGAGATATATTATTAGTATTAATAAAGTTAAATTCTTTATATTGCTGCCCTTTAATATTATTTTGCAAGTAATCATGCGATCAACATCTTGAACAAGTACAATCAAGGTTGGAATAAAATCTGTTGCCACTGAACCTTGTGAAACATGTAGAGTTTCCTTTAAATCACTGAGATCCCTATTAAAACTATGTGTTATTATTTACGAGGATTGGATGATGATAAGTTTCCTGCCTCCCCAAGAGATAGCGATTGCAGCGTAATTTTGAGTATAACATCATTCTTTAATATAACACTAAAAATTATGACAGAGCTGCTATGTGTTATTTGTGATCTGTGACATTTTAAAGCCATAAAGTTTTGCTGTTTTCCAAGTACGTATGCAGAAAATCGAAGGGTAAGGTGTGATAAAGTCTTTCTTTTAGACGCAACATTGTGGAAGTCTGCTCCTTCATTTTCAATTGACAAAATATGGATAGCGGAATTCAAACGTGGTCAAGATGCTGATTGTTCTGGAAGACCAAAATCGAAGAAATCATATCCAAAAAAGTCTACAAAAAAACCATTATGAATGATCACCGGTTGAAACTGACAGAGGTAGCTGAGATTGCTGGCATCTCAAAGAAAGAAAGAGCGCATCATATCTAACTGAAATCTTGGAGATGAGAAAATTGTCAGCAAGGTGGGTGTCGCGTTTGCTGACACCTGATTAAATACTGCAATGCGTGATTGGTCTGAACAATGTTTGATGTTCTCTACGAGTCCAACCCTATAGACTTTTTGCGGCGGTTTGTTACTGAGAATGAAACCTGGCGCCACAATTATACGCCTGAGAACAAACCGGTCAGCAACGGAATAGTGGTTAGGTAAGGGAGAACCAAAGCCGAATAAGGCGAAAAGCGGCCCATCTGCAGGGAAGGTCATGGCAACAGTTTCTTGGTACGATAAAGGAATCTTGTTGGTACAAAAAGGAAGAACTATTAACGCCGGAAATTATTTTAACCTTCTGGATCAGTTGAAGCAAAAAGGAAAAAAAGGCCAGATCTGGCGAAGAAGAAAAAACGCTCCCAGCCACAAAGCTCTCAGTATGATGCCTAAAATTAATGAATTAAGTTTAAAGTTGTGCCGCATGCACCTTATTCACCAGACTTGGCCTCTGAAAAAATTCCCTGCTGGGAAGAAATATGAATTTAAGAAAGCTTTGAAATATATATTTTATTTATTTAAAAAAAAAAAAAAAATTACAAAAATGTTCTGATTTAAAAAAAATTAATATTATCATTTATGCCATCAGTAAGTTATTCACAGCTTTTCAGCGGTTTGTAAAAATATGGAAAGCCAGGAGGTACCTGGACCACTACTAAGGAATTTTCATAAATTCAAAAATAAATAACAGAAATGAAAACTCCATCTTATGTAATTTTTTAGAGGAAAACTCTGGTGTGAAACACTCACGGACTTCCTCTTACTCAATTTACATAGTTTTGATTTATATGGTTATTACCTGGTTACAAACTGAATATATTATCAGCTCCGAAATATAAATAAAAGTCATACTTTCGGTAATCCAATTTTCTTCAAACTAGGAATTGTTGACTAATATTAAATTCAAAGTAATATTTTGAGGATGAATCGTATAGTAATGTATTGAATGACACTTTTGAGGAAAACCTAAAGTCACTCATCGACAAAAGAAGCATTCAATGAATTTTCCCGGAAAAATGTTAACTATTTATATGATTGGTTGATTTATCGAGTTTAAAGATAATCGTTTTCGATAAAATAGCAAAGAACTGAAAAATCTATTCACTAAAGTGGTACATCCGGTTGACCGATGACCGATTGTTGTAGCATCCTCTCCTGATAGAAAAAAGAAAAACCAAGTTTAAGCTTCCTGCAATTTTCCATATTTGAATTGTGCTGACCACACACACACATACACACACATAGATCCCCTAAAACCCCAATTTTTTCGGACTCAAGAGACCTCAAAACTTGTATTTCCAGTGAAAACGCAATTATTAAAATTTGAAACGATCGCTATAGATCCTCTTACAGTATTAAGAGAAAGTAAAATGTGTTCTGCAACTTTTTTTTTTTTTAATTTATTTTATTTACAACCTGTACATATATATACATCATGTAAATGTGGAATTCATCATAGACTGTGATGCACTGAATCCTTTAGGGTTCAGCGCCACAATCAGAGAGGCATGTTGAGAGGAGCCAACCAATGCTGGAACTCTCAGGATATTAAAAGGGATCTAGTTATTTAGGAGGTCGCATGGTCAACGTCGTTTCAAGCGAAGTGGAGGATTGTCAGGATGGTTGATGATGATAGGGCTTGTGCAGTGGGAATGGGATGAGTCTCTAGGTTATTGTGGACATTAAGGAAGCGTGTATGGATTAACTCGTTAACGAAAGGGATACTGAGGTCTTTGTGGAGAGTTAAATTTGAGACATAATAGGAAGCGTTGACAATATGGCGAAGGACTTTAGATTGAAAGGATTGGATTCTCTGGATGTTAGTTTGTTTCGCGGAGCCCCACAGCTCTGCTTCGTAAGTCCAGAAAGGTCTCAGCAATGTTTTGTATAGAGTCAGTTTGTTTTGTACGTTCATTGTTGATCTCCATCCAAGCAGTCTTCGTAGCTGTCCATAACGTCTATTTAATTTTTGTCTTTTCAGTCTCGTATGAGGGTTCCAAGTAAGTCGACTGTCTAAATACAGTCCTAGGTAGCGTACTTGTGTGGAAGTCGGTATTTCTTTATTGTTGATATATACGGGAGGGCAAGTTTGTCTATGTAAAGTGAATGTAATCTATTAGCATTTGTTTTCATTCAGTCTTATTTTCCATTTCTTGCACCAAGAGGAGATGAAGTCAAGGTGTTCTTGGATATATCAGGAAGTTTGAGCAGGATTAGGATTTGCAGATAATATTGCAGTATCATCTGCATAGGTTGTGATCAGGGTTTCTGGATGTGTGGGAATATCAGCAGTGAATACTGTGTACAAGACCGGGCAAAGGATGCTTCCTTGTGGTACGCCGGCGCAACATTTTTAAATAAACTCACCAGCAAATATAGAGTTAAAGAGATTTCTATTTATCCATCCTTATTAAAACAAGAGGGCTTTTAAGCCAATGAAGGTAAAGGGAAATACATGTTTTGAGGTTCCCTGTGTCCGAAAAAGTCGTTTTTAAAGTCTCTCTTAGCCTAGTTTTAAGAGGATCAACTTTATAAGTATAAATACTAAGACTCACTATACTTTTCTGACGTTTTTGCGTTATGTTGAGACAAACATGGCAAAGGCAGATAAAATTAGAATTATGAGAAAAAGAAAGTGAAAAAAATATTGGAAAAGAACTGACCGAAGTTATTGATGTAAATTATTAGATTGAAATATAATAAATAATATTTATTATCAAATAAAACAAGACAGCGGGCAAAGACCGATTAATAAAGCTTAGTAATATCAATAATTAAGCGGTCGTTTACTTCGCCAATCATAGACATTATTTATTTGAATAGTTTAAAAGCAGTGTAAATGACACTAGCAAAATATGCAGCTTCCTATTGTAATTTTATTTAAATTTTATTTTTTATTATTTAAAATAATTCATAAGTTATTTAAAATAAAAATTCCAAAGCATATTAAAACAATAATAGCATATAGTGGCCGCCGTATACGTAGGTCGAACATGTATTATGAAGACAGCGGGAGGGCAGAGGGGGCAATGACTCCCTAACAGCAACAGTTATCGATCTAAACAGTGTGCACACACACATTACTCAAGTCCATCAGCTGTACCAACGGCTGAACCACATTCAACTGTGACTTTGACCAACATCATATTTGCTCATATTTATATAAATCATAAATTAAATATTTACATAAATTAAAATATAATCCAAATCCAGTACATAAAGTTACATTTTTTTGAGGAACTTCAATTTTTACTCTCTCTAACTCCTAGTAAAAGGAAGTATTGCGATCGGTAGGTGAATATGTATAAAATATTTTTACCGAATCGTCTGTATATGTGTTTAACAGAATATGACAAAAACGAAAAGTCGCAGAAAGCTCAAACTTGGTATTTCGTTTAAGGTACCATAACCACATCAGACACGAATGATATATGCCCGATATGCAAAAATCCATCAACCGGAAGTGTGGCTTCCGTTTTTCGTAACTTTTTTCCACAAAACGGCTCCGATTTTCTTTAAACTTTGCATACTATCTACAACATTTTGAAACTATTGAAACATTTTCCAAGGAAAATGCATTTTTGAGGGGGGGGGATGGCTTCCTCTAAAGCACCATTTCAATATAATATACGGTTTTACCATCTACATAATTATCAGAAGACTTTCTTGTTGGCCGTTAGTTGTAATATGAAAACAAGAATTAGTTGGCTTCTCGACCAATTCAAGGTAAAAAACAAAATACCAAAAAATAAATTTTGTAATTGTTTTTTAATAATTAACAAGTTCGACAAACTTTGTTTGCCTTCTTCAGGAACAATACAAAAATAAAAAGAAAAAATTATAACATAAAACACAAACTAAAAACAAAATACATAGGTGCGATTACAGACTTAGCAGTCCTAGTGTAATCGCACCTATATATTTTGTTTTTTGTTTATGTTTTATGTTATTATTTTTCTCTTTATTTTTGTATTGTTCCTGAAGAAGGCAAACAAAGTTTGTCGAAACGTCGAACTTGTTAATTATTAAAAAACAATTACAAAATTTATTTTTTGGTATTTTGTTTTTTACCTTGAATTGGTCGAGAAGCCAACTAATTCTTGTTTTCACATGTACATAATATTAATAATCTTTAGAAGTATTTTTTTTAATTACATTTTATGGCATCAACTACTCTGGTTTTTAGCCAAATACTCTGTCTTCCTAAATCTGCTATGTTTGGCACTACATTGTGCATATGGAAATTCCGCTATTTGCTCTTTCAATGTCCATTTCAATGTTCAGCTATTTACAACACGCTACGAACAATGATGCCTAATACATTCCTACCAGATCACACCACAGCAACTACCAAACTTTAGAAGTATTGAAGAATTCCAAATTTAAAGAAAATCAGTTCATGCAAGTGTGATTTCACAGAATAGGTAGGTTTTCCTGTTTTTTGAAATTTTCTCTTTATATGGTTATAACGATTTTCTTTAAACTTGGAAGCTTGCTGCATTCATAGCAGCATTATAACTTTTATCTGAAACATTTTTCTGATAAAAAAAAAAAATCTGGCGTGAAACACTCACACAACTTTCTCTTACTCCAGTTATTCTCTTACACGCACACGCACACACACACACAGACCATTTGCTAAAAAACACTTTTTTGGACTCAGGGGACCTCAAAACGGATATTTCCGTTGAAAACACGATATCGAAAATTTGTTACGATTACAATACTTCCTCTTACTAGGTATAAGAGAAAGTAAAAATTTAATTTATAGAACTTATAAGCATCTTTTTATTTTCTAGAACTTGGAACTTTGGATAAAGAGTGTTATTCAGGTTTAATGTAAGTTCTGCCTTCTTGACTATAAAATGTTACCTCTCAACTGAGGACCAGTATGTACCATCCATCACAACCTCTATATATTGGGCAACTTTATATCGAAATTTCAAGGTTAAATAAAATATAACAAATTTGAAATTATATCAATTGGAAACAAATCGCTTGAGAGTTTCACACCAAAAAGGACTTCATTTCTCTTATGTTGTTATAGAGTAAGTATTGCAATCGTATCAAATTTTTGAAATTTCTGTTATCACCGAAAATATATGTTTTGAGGTTCCCTGAGACAGAAAAAGTGATTTTTTAAAAATTAGCCTCTCTCTGCCTTTGTTTATGTATGTGTGTTTTTTTTTTTTATTGTTTAAAAATCATCACCACACTTCGAGCATTACACAAAATTATTTCTCAGTAATATAAAAAAAAAAAACTGTTCAATTAAAACTGTAATAATGGCATATCATACGTCAAATTAGTTCCCAGTTATCCCGCAAGGAACGCCAAGATCATATCTTCAGACGAAGCCAACCAAGGATTAGGGATAAAGTATAGTCCTGCTTCCCCTACCACAGGTATCTAAATTGAAGGAAAAAAAAATCTGATGTGAAACACTCACACAACTTTCTTTTACTCCAGTTTTCAAAATTTTAATTGAAAAACTTTGAAATTAGTATACCAAATTTAATGAAATTCATCGGAGTTTTTTTATGGAGAAAATCGCAAAAACTGAAAAAAAAACTGTTCAGTAAAAACCCACTTCCGGTTTACTAATTTTCTTGAAACCCGGAATTTTGCCAATCTATTTATTTCTAATTAACTCTGTCTACATGGTAGAATTGTATATTCAACTATGATAGCACTTTAGAGGAATACATAATCCTACCCTTTCCTCCGAAAAGCCCCCTTAAATGACTTTACCAGGACAAATGTTTAAAATAAAAGTTGTAGGTCTTTATTTGTGTAGTTCACTTACTTAATTTAAAGAAAATCGTTGGAGCCATTTTTAGAAAAATAGCATAACATTGAAAAATACATTTTCAGTAAAAACGGCACTTGCGGTCATCTGATTTTCTTCAGACTTGCAATTTCAACAACATATTTAATTCTAATTAATATTATTTAGATGATAGAATTGTGTAATAAACTGAAGTAACACTTTAGAGGACAACTTAACCCCATCACTCCCCCAAATGCATTTTCCCGGAGAAATGTTTCAAATCAAACATACATAGATCTTTGTATGTGTAGTTGATATACCAAGTTTAAAAAGAAAATCGTTGGAGAAATTGTCGAGAAAATTGCAAAAAAGTGAAGAAAAAAGAACATTCAGTAAAATGGTACTTTCGGTTGAGGTTTGTTTAACAGATAACGTACTGTCAGATCCCTTGGTGATACCTAAACGGAATATCAAGTTTGAATTTTCTACGGTTTTTCGTTTTTGAGCTATGCTGTTCACATATATATACACATACACACACACACACACACACCATTTTCTAAAACACCTTTTTTTGGTCTCAGGGCACCTCAAAACGGATATTTCCGGTGAAAACTCGATATCGAAAATTTGACACGATTACAATCTAGGAGTAAGAGAAAGTAAAAAAAAATGACAGTAGACGCCCCATTCTATCACCATCTTCAAGAGCGAAGAGACCTTCCGTGCTACCAGCCATCAACAAACATCTAGTCTACACACCATTAATTTTGCCCATCTCTCAGTCTGTCTCTTCATTTAGTTTTCTCTCCCCGTCTATTTTAATCTCTTAATTAAGTCAAGTCCTTAGAATTATAAGTGAATATTTATATATTAATCATAGTACAGTAGTCATAACATTTAGTTATTAATTATAAACCCTGGAAACTCCCACCACTACACTGTTAAACTAAATGCTAAAGAAAATGAATATCATTTGAATTATATAACGAACAAAATAAAACATCCTTAATGCAATACAGTGTGGTTAGATCTAAAATGTGGTTTAGTATAATTCAAAAACAGAAAAATCACAGTGAACAAACTAAATGTCTAGTATTTCGATTAGATACTACCAGGAGACACGACTGATGAGGTTTTGGTCCAATTCGATCAAACCAGATTGAATACTTTACTAAATAAGATTTTTGAACATTTCTTCTCTGGGGGGAATTCATTTAAGTGTAGTACTATAAGAGGGGTGAAGTTGGGCTTACCTTTAAAGTGTCATTCCAATATACTATACGATTTTTTTAGTTTAATTAATAACATATTAATAAGAATTTAAAGATTTGCCAAATCCCCTTGATGTGTGAAATTCTTAACTAAGTAATACCCGAATAAAGAAATAAATAAATTGATTTATTTAAACATATAAAATTCTTTGCAAACTTATTTCGCAAATGTAAATTGCAAGTCGAGAAAAATGTTTACGAAAAATGAGGTGCATAAAAAAATTAAAAAAAATTGATGAATTTGGAACCCGTAAAATTTCTTATATAATATTGATTTTTAAAAAAGAACTCGAACCCTTCATTCTGTTAGTTTTACAAACAGGAAAAGCTCTACTTTAGAAAAAGTTCTATCCAATGAATAATGCTTTAATATAATTGGATCTAACAAAATTATGTTTGTACATAAAATCCAAAGAAAGTATTTAATATTTTAAAAACCGATGAAGTCAATGATTAATGTTTATAACATAATTCTTAGTTCAAAGAAGGGACAGTTTTTTAATTATTAGGCGAGAAAATACAAAGTATTATTGATTGTCTCTGAAGATGGGTAGATCGTGCGGATTAATGTGAACAGTGTGACCCTGTTCTAGTTTAGGAAGATAGATCACACAATATGTATACATCATTTGCATGAGAAAATAGAACCATTCTACTATGTTTGTTTACTAATTACTTTTTTTTTTTTTTATCCATCGCCTACTTCGTAAGGACGTCGCATAGTGGCCTTATTATGAAACAAGTTGTTAATATTCTCAGTTAATTAATTACTAAACAAATATTTTTAATTTAATTTAATTAATCTTATTTCGCCAATTATGGAAGAGAGCTGCTAGCTATATAATTAATAACGTTTAGTTATTAATTATAAACCCCTGAAACTCCCACTACACTGTTAAACTAAATTCTAAAGAAAATGAGTATCATTTGAATTATGTAACGAACAAAATAAAACAACCCACAGTGTGGTTGTGTGAAAAAGTGTGATTAGTGTGATGGATGCCAGAAATATATTTAAAAAAAAAAAAAAAAAAATTATTTCAAGAATATTCTAACATTCGCTGACAAAAAGGGTACACACAGGTAGAAGACTACAGTTACAGAAAGAGTTCAAAGGACCTGGTTAGCTTTGTCTTTTAGAGTTCACAGAACTTTTGGTAGCTTTGTCCTTTTCACCCCTTCTCAAAGGGGAAGATTTGAACTAACAAGAGAAGGCATTCTTTCAAAACAGTCTGCATTCTGCTTTAAAACAAGAACAGTCAGAACTAGACATTCTACCAGTAAGCATCAGCGTCAGTTATAAGATAAAACATAAGAGTTTATTCTAACTAGTTTCAGTAAATTAATAAGCATATTATTGTGTTAATGAAAAGTATTTAAATTTCTTTAAAGTACGAGTATAATATATTTAATTTTAACACAATATCTAAACCTAAAGGAATATTGATCTGCACAGGAAGTGCTCTTTCAAAATATTATTGTGCCCTATTTACTGCATACTACAATGGATAATAAAATATATTGTAACGTTTTTCCCTCTAAACTAGTTACTGCAACTAGTTTTAAGTGGGTTCGTATAGATAAAATACTCTAAACTTCAATAAAGAAAACACTATCAATGACACTAAAATACAACACTTAATAATAATTACTTCACAGTTTAAACCACAAAAGTTCACTTTGTTCACTTTTTATACACTTTTCACAAACTAGTGACTTCGTTTGTAACTGGAAAACTTTCTGAACTCTCTGCGGTCCCACTGTTTATACCGGTGGGGAATCTTCTAGAACTTCCTCGATTACTCTAGAGAGAACTAGAGCGCCGCCAGCGCTTCCCAGCGGCCACTAGAAGAACCTTAGGTACCTGCCTTCTCTGCTAGATGGCACCACTGGCTGCGTTACAATATATAAGCAGTAATATTTAATTATATACTATAGATACTTTAGTATATATTTTTCCAGATAACCCATCCTGTAAACTCATATTTATGGTTAAGCAATTTTCATGAAACTTCTATTTTTCATTTCCTCTTACTACCTGATAAAAAAAAAGAAGGAAATATATATAATAAAAGAAGTAGGAAGTATGTCTAATTTTGCGAAATAGAGTTTTCACCGGAAATACACGTTTATCCGGGTCATTTCATGTTTCATACAGTTACCTTGACTACAAAAAAAAATAATGTCTGGTGTGAAACACTCACCCGATTTTCTCTTTTAATACAATTATATAAAAAGTGTTCGAGAAAATTAAAAAAAAAAAAAAAACTATTCTGTTTTAAATGTTACATGTTCTAAGGTTTCCGGAGAAAAACAGATTTTCTACAAATTTGAAAATCTAGCCATGTTTTTTATTTTATTGAAATGTGACTTTATTGAATAGTTTTGGGATCTTTTGTATGTTTCTCAGAAATCGGATACAACGAATGAAACTTTCAACTCAGAATGTTCATTTCACAAATATAGGGGATGGTGAAGCTTGTTGTTACAAATTTCAGTTAACATTTTTTAATTGCTGTATGTTACACTCAAAATTGCTGAAAATTGATTATTTGTTTCCTAATTTATTTCTACTAATTATATTTTTTTTTTTGAGATTTTTCAAAATGAAGTAACATTTAAATAATTCAAATACTATTAAAATTCGCCATACTGTAACAACGTCGTGCCTTCGGTGGGACTTTGTTGTTACATGCGGAGCGTAAGTTGTTACAATGTATAAACTACATGTTTGGGTGTTTATTTTAAGGAAATAAAACTGAAGAAATATGTTCAATAAACAAATTATCAGATCTTTATTATAATAATAATAATAACAGCTTGATTATGATGTAAACATGGAATATTACAAACTTAAATGCTTCAACATTCATTCTCTTTCTAAGTCCTCCGAGTTACAATTGTGGTAAATACGTATATGTAGGGTCATTTTTTAACACATTTTGAATGGGCCCCCATCTTTTGCACTGCATGCATTCAACCCAATTTTATCCATCTTTTGATTGTGACCATGGTTTTAGACATTTCAGGCCACAGCCAGTCCTCATATTCTTCGCCGGATCTTGTTGGTGGCAAATTATGCAATTTTTTTTTATTCTTGTTCGCAGCTTTGGAGACACAGATTTTCTGTTTGGTTAGAATTGCCAAGTTTCTCTTTTTTTTCTTGTTTTTGGCTTTATTTCTTTTAAGATATGCAGTGGGGCAAGTTGTTACACTGAAATAACATGCTCCAACCAAGTGTAACTACCCCCAATGACGCTATTTCACCAATTAATCCGTTTACACATAGGTCAAAGAATACTAGCGTAACCATATTGGATTGAAATTATTGTTAATGATATATGTATTAACAGTATAAGTACGAAAGCCTTACCTTTAATAGTTTTCAGAGCACAGCTTTCGGTTTCAATAATATAATGTAGCTTTCACTATGATATTTCGAGGAAAGAAGTCACACAATGCCGCCATATGCAACAGAATCTTAGCGGAAACTGGTGGGAACAAACATCATTAGCATATTTCTCAACTTTGACCACTTAGGTAGTGGCTTCTCTCAAGACGATTTTTTAAAAAATTACGCTGTAACTACAAGCCCCACCCTTCCCTAAACTTAATACTGAAACATTTTCAACTGAAATTTTTTTTTTTTTGTTTCAGAAAAACTTGATTTTTAGGGGTCTCTGTGACATTATGTTTCAAATGTTCATTTAGGTTTTTGTTATTGACGCTCTCTTCGGACTTCACTGTAATCTCATCTTAACTATTACCTTTGCCTTAAGTATATGTATCATCCACCCACTCTAAATTTATGTTAAGGCTAAGTGGAAAATGTTAAGTTTAAAGAAAAATTTGTTAATTTTATCAGCATAAGAGAAATTTCTATTAATAGCAGTAACAGAAAGTCAAGTGAGTGTTTCACACCAGATTTTTAATTTCTCTACGAATAAATTATTTTATATTTTCTCGGACAGCCATAAAAATAAAAAAACATTAAATAATATAACTCATTAAATAATATAAAACAAACCAAAAAAAAACAGAATATTGAAGAAGACTAAGTGCAGAAAAATGTTATATCGCGTGATGCACTTACATTGCTTACAATATCTAAACAATCAACAAGTTATACGTATTATAGTGTAATAATAGTTTAGCGAAGTGATTTCAATTAAGTTTCATTTTTATTTAGAAAAGCTTTTTATTTTTTTTTTTCTTTGTATTGTTACGATATTTAATATTTAGTTCTCACAGGGAAAATAGTTGTTTTGATTTTTCCTATTTTGGATTTCTCTAAAGATAGACTGTTTACTAGGATCGTGTCAAATTTTCGAAATTGTAGCTCCAAGGGGAAGCATCAATATTGACAACATGTTTCCAGGTTCTTTGTATTAAAACAAAATCTGGTGCGAAACTCTCACACAACTTTCTCTTACTCCTGTTCTCAAAATTATAATTGACAAATGTTTTGTAGTTAGTGTACCAAACTTAATGAAATTCGTCGAAAACTGAAAAAACTGTTCAGTAAAAGCGCACTTCCGGTTTACTAATTTTCTTTAAAACTTGGAATTTTGGCCATCTATTTATTTATAATTAATTTTGTTTGGATGATAGAATTGTATAATCGACTATGATACCACTTCAAAGTAAACATAACCCCACCCCTACCCTAAAAGTGCCCTTAAATGAATGTTCCTAGAGAAATGTTTTAAATAAAAGTTGTAGATATTTTGTATGCGTAGTTTATATAAGAAGCTTCAAGAAAAATCATCGGAGCCATTTTTGAGAAAATCGCGAAAAAGTGGAAAAAAAAAAATTTAGTAAAGTGGTAAAGTAAAACCACTTCCGGGTATGCGATTTATTTCAAACTTGGAATTTCAACAATATATTTAATTCTAATTAACATTATTCAGATGAGCGAATTGTCCAATAAACTGAAATAGCACTTTAGATGAAAACTAACCCCACCTCCTCCCCCAAAAGTGCCCTTAAATGAATTTTAGAGAGAATGTTTCAAATAAATGAATCTTGTATGTGTAGTTGATATATCAACAAAATCGTCGGAGCCATTTTTGAGAAAATCGCAAAAAAAAAAAACAACTAGTAAAGTGGTACTTCGGTTGAGGAATTTTGACAGATAACGTACTGTCAAATCCCATGGTGATACCTAAACGGAATATCAAGTATCCATTTTCTATGGTTTTTCGTTTTTGAGCTATGCTGTTCAAATACATACATACATACACACGCGCGCGCGCACACACAGACCATTTGCTAAAAACCACTTTTGGACTCAGGAGACCTCAAAACGGATATTTCCGGTGAAAACTCGATATCGAGCATCTGTCACGATTACAATACTTCCTCTTACTAGGAGTAAGAGAAAGTAAAAATTGATTCTTAAAAATTGAGCCCTTCTTCCTCTCTCTCTCTCTCTCTCCCTCTCTCTCCTATGTGCGTGCATGCATCTGAGGAGTAAACAACAACTGAAAGGCGAAAATTGAAGGCGAGTTAGCCTTCTTGTATACTCGTGTTAGATTGTTCTCCAAAAGACGAACAATCTACTGGATAATTTTTAAAGTATTTTCCATTTGTTTGAAAAACTGCTCACAATTTGCTTTACGTTTTATATATGATATTTTATTTTTATTTTATAGAAAAAAAGCTACATCCTGATTGGCAAGGTCAAGTTACAATATAGTTGGAGTTCACAAAACTGTCATGACAAAAACTTAATTTTAAAATATTCATGTATTTCATAAAGCGTGTGAGTTAATAATAGTTTTTTACCATTAGTTTTGAAACACTTCAAGTTATTATTTTTTATATTCTCTGGTAAATAGTTGTAAAAAGAGATGGACAAACTATGGAAGCTGGTATGAACTTTTTTGTCAACCTGTTTCTATTCTGGACAAGATTATTGAATTTTCTGATGAAATGATCATGAACTTGCGAGAAACATAGAAACTAGGCCTTCATTGCACTTTATGTAGACGAGGCATTGAAAAATAAATATGGCTGGCAGTGTTATTATGTTCAATTCCTTAAACAAAGAGCGACAAGATACTTTTCAGTCTAAACCCAAAGTGACTCTAATGCCTTCTTTTGTAACTTAAATATTTTTTTCCACTCAGCAGCTATCTGCGCGGCAACTACCCAAGGTGAGATGGCAATTAGCGGGTGAAAAAACAAAATTTGAATAATAATGCAAAACAAATGAAAACGAGACTTACTCTTTGGTGACAGTGAGTGATGAATCGAAGAAGGGTTGATGAGACGAATGGCGGACTGAGAGAAAGGAAGAGGTGGTGTAGGTGTGTGTGTATATGGTGTGCGTGTGGGTGTGGGTGCGTGAGTGGCGAAAGAAAGGAACTCAGATGAGCGTAGAAGGATTGGAATGCTCTTTTAGAAACGGATGATGCCGTTGTTGAAGCGGCAGGTGATGGCGAGTACACCAAGGCGCACATGAAATAGCCTCGTGAAGGTGATGTTGCGCAGAGATGACTCTTGTTCTCACCGAAGTGTCAATATTAATTATTAACACGGCGAATAGGCGCGAATAAGGCTACTCAAGATTTAAATGCGAAATTAACAGACTGGTAAACAAATGTTAGCTACTCGGGCGATAGAAGAAGAGAACGGCACAAACATTGTTGTTCAGGCGAACTACAGAAGACAAGTGAAGTAATTTTTATAGGAAGAAACGTTTTGAGATTGTGGGAAAATAAGTAAAGCGCGAACCCCTAGAGATGAAAGGCGCCGACAATCACACCACCAAGAGAGAGACGTAAAAGGCGCGGGAAGGCGTGGGAAATATGCGGACGATGAAGTAACAATTTAGAAATAGCAAGGCAAAGTTAATCTCTCAAAGGTGCCGCGACCTAACAGCAGCATTACCCCACATTATAGTACCATAGCACAAATGGCTATGAACTACGCAAAATATGCCAACTTTAAAGCTTTCAAGTCAAACCGACATTCTTAATTTTCTCAAAACATAGATTCCACGAGACACTTTACCCATGACGTTATTAACCTGATCTGTCCAGTTTAGTTTTGAATCTATGAAAATGCCTAAGAAACTGCTAGCTTTTTCAGTCCCAACATAATTTCCTAATTTAATAGTAACCCCTTTTTGTGTGTTCTGCTTTAAAATAAGCTTATTAGCAGCACACCAATCGATTATAGATTTAATGCAGTTATTAACGGATTTGTTATCTGTATTTCTAACTTGAACCGCAAGATCAATACTTATAATATATATGTATAGACATTCACCGCATAATAAATAATATAATATTGTCTGGTCTATTTTCACCAGTTACTTTGTTTTGGCAATTAATAGTTAACATTTTTAGAATAAATTGGACTTTATTCCTTACACTTGTGGTTTTAAAAATAAAAATAAATCAAAAATATTTACTATTACCAATTTGTTTAATTTTTTATTCAGTTCGAATTGATTTTTATTTGCTTTTAACTCATTTTAGCTTGTCCAACTAAGAAAATTAAAATTAAAAATACGAATTTCAAAATGCCCCTTAGTGAAGAGGATGTCACGCACATGCTGCAGCACTTATTGATGACGGCCGCTCCACTGCATATATGCAGTCATTATTGCTATTGGTGTTTTACCTACCAAATTCTGCGAGATGCAGTGCAGCGTTACAGAGATACAGGCTTATACTCAAGAAGGCCAGGTTCAGGGCCTCCAAGGGTCACTGAACTGCGGGACGACCATGATTAAGGCAAGAGAAGGTAATATTAACACCATCCCACTAAAAAATAATGTAAAATTGAAAAAAAAAAAATTTGGTGTGAACATTCACACAACTTTCCCTTACACAGACCTCAAAATTATAATTGACAAATGTTATAGCTAATGTACCAAATTTAATAAAATTCGCGGAAAACTGAAAAAACTGTTCAGTAAAAACACACTTCCGGTTTACTAATTTTCTTGAAACTTGGAATTTTGGCCATCTATTTATTTCTAATTAATTTTGTTTGGGTGATAGAAATTGTATAACCAACTATGATAGCACTCTAAGGAAAAACATAACCCCACCCCTTCCCTAAAAGTGCCCTTAAACGAATGTTCCTAGAGAAATGTTTTAAATAAAAGTTGTAGATCTTTGTATGCGTAGTTTATATATGAAGTTTCAAGAAAATCATTGGAGCCATTTTTTATAAAATCGCGAAAAAGTGCAAAAAAAACATTTAGTAAAGTGGTAAAGTAAACGCACTTCCGGTTATGCGATTTATTTCAAACTTGGAATTCCAACAATATATTTAATTCTAATTAACATTATTCAGATGGGCGAATTGTCCAATAAACTGAAATAGCACTTTAGATGAAAACCTATTCCATCCCTCCCTCAGAAGTGCCCTTAAATGAATTTTCCCAGAGAAATGCTTCAAATAAAAATTGTAGATCTTTGTAAGTGTAGTTGATATGCCAAGTTTAAAGAAAATCGTTGGAGCCATTTTCGAGAAAATTGCAAAAAAGTGAAAAAAACCATTCAGTAAAGTGGTACTTCCTGTTTAGGAATTTTGACAGATAACGCACTGTCAGATCCCATGGTGATACCTAAACGTAATATCAAGTTTCAACTTTCTACGTTCTTTTTGTTTTTGAGCTATGCTGTCCACACACACACACACACACACACACACACACAGACAATTTGCTAAAAGTCCAATTTTTTGGACTTAGGGGACCTCAAAACATGTATTTCCGCTGAAACTTCGATATCGAAAATTTGACACGATTACAATACCTCCTCCTACTAGGGGAGTAAGAGAAAGTAAAAAAAGCCTCTGGGAGATTGTCATTAAACTGTGGTAAATATTAAACACCTATAAAATGATATAATTTTATTTAAAACATCTTTTTATACAAAAATGAAAGTGGTGGGAGGGGGGATCAAGTTTAGAAAGGGTTGTTGTGTTGCTGGCGATAAGCTAACCCACCCAAAATGCCAAGCCAATATATACCACAGATTGTATCTAACTATATAGGCACCTAAGATATATTACAAAAATTCCAAGCTTTTAAGAAAAGCTGGTAAAAAAAAAGGCAGACCACCGGTGGGAAGAGAAAGTTGTTTATTTTTCATATTAGATTTTTAATTTATTTTTTTTTTTTATAAAGTCTTTCTTTTATAAAAGATGAAGGTCATGTTTAAAAATAAATACATAAATCAATTTTAATAAACACTCTTCTACAGGTTAATCTTTTTTGTTCCCTTCAGTCTTAGACAAAGGTTTTAAAAAATTTAATTTTGTCAGCATTAAATGGATGTACCGCACTTTACAAAGGGCAGTATGAAGGCAAAGTTTTTTTAACTTTCGTTACTGATATAGCTGGAATTATAATATAAAATTCGTATCAGAAATTCATATTTCGAAATTAAGTTTTCTTTGGAAATGATAAGTTTTAGGTATATTCCTGCTTACAAAAAGAGTAAAAATCTACGGTAAACGCATTCACACGACTTTCTCTTGTTAACAGAATTATAAAACTGACCGTTAACAGAATTATAAAACTGACCGTTAACAGGATTATAAAACTGACCGTTAACAGAATTATAAAACTGACCGTTAACAGAATTATAAAACTGACCGTTAACAGAATTATAAAACTGACCGTTAACAGAATTATAAAACTGACCGTTAACAGAATTATAAAACTGACCGTTAACAAGATTATAAAACTGACCGTTAACAGGATTATAAAAGTGATCGTTAACAGAATTATAAAACTGATCGTTAACAGAATTATAAAACTGACCGTTAACAGAATTATAAAACTGACCGTTAACAGAATTATAAAACTGACCGTTAACAGAATTATAAAACTGACAATTTTCTTTCCTTTAAATTTGGAAATTTTTATTCAGTTTTCATCATCATCATCATCTTCAAGGATTAGGCAAGTTGGCCTGTTCCGTCTCCAAATCGTCAAAAGTTGTCTTGTGTTATAACTTTAAGGTATTTTAAATATAATAGGTTGCTCAAGTAGACAAATCTTTGTTGACAAAGTAGAGATAACAATTAATAACTAAATTACTATTACTGTCTACATTTACAACAACCAAACACATCACCATTTCAATAGAATAAAAAAATAATAATAATAAATATATCAATTTAATAAATAAATAAATTGTAAAACAGAAATCAATTGAGCTTAGAATGCTTGATCACTTCATCTAATGCGAGGACGACCCACACTTCTCCGTTCACGAGGACAGTACTGCCACATTTTTACAGGTTGCTCGAGTCCATCCTTCCCAGGTGTGCATACCATTGCTTCCGACGATTGTTCACCTCTTCAATGAGGGCCACCATCTGCAATTCTTTCGTTCCTGCGGTGGTCCAACAGAGAGTAACCCGCGACCGATCTAAGGAATCGCATCTCCGCAGTCTCAATCCTTCCCCGAAGAGCTCTGGTAAGGGTCCAAGTTTCTGATCCATACAAAATGCTTGGAAGGGTCATTACTTTATAAAACTTAAGGTTATAATATGTAAAATCTAAGGTATTTCGGACTCATGAAAGTTGCAGTTTGGAATGGCTAGAAGATTAACCCACAAAGAAGATGAACTAGAGGAGGCCCTGAAAAATATGGGTGTGTATATAGCTATCATCCCAGAGACAAAGAAAAAGTTAAAGGGCTTTATGGATCTGAGCAATTATGCATTGTTTTACAGTGGGGTACCGCAGAACAAGCGTGCAGCGGCTGGCATTGCCATAGTGGTTCGAAAAAAGCATCGTAATCGTATCCACAGCTATGAATTTATAAACGAACGCTTAATTTATTCAGTGTTCTAACATAAATATAGAGGTAAATATAGATGTCTGCTTAGCACCAATGGCAGATATTTGTGATGGCATACCACACGTCAGAGTACCCTGCTATCCGCAAGGAACGCCAAGATTGTATCTTCAAACGAAGCCAACCAAGGGTTGGGGATGAAGTATGTTCCTGTTTCCCCTAACTACAGGTGTCTATATTGAAGTAAAAAAGGACAGTGGATGCCCTATTCTATCACCATCTTCAAGAGTGAAGAGACCTTCCGTGCCAACGACAAACAACCAGTCTACACACCGTTAATTTTGTCCACCTCTCAGTCTATCTCTTCATTTAGTTTTCTCTCCCCGTCTATTAATCACTTAATTAAATCAAGTCCTTAGAATTATAAGTGTATATACATATTAATTATAGGGCAGTCGTCATAACATTTACTAATTAATTATTAACCCCTGAAACTCCCACTAATCTGTTGAACTAAATTCTAAAGAAATGTTATTTTGTTAGATGTTATTTTGCGTTAACTTCTTTGTTAAAGTCATGGGCATTGTCTAGAAAGGCAAAGTTGAAAACATACACCACCTGAATTGACGGGGACAGTAGAGAGGATGCTGAGAATACATGGAAGCGAAAAGAATTTGAGGAGAATATTTGGTCCCGTTCGCGAAGGGGAAATTTGGAGATGCAGGACCAATAGAGAACTAAGAATGAGTTTTTCTCTGAGCCGGATCTGATGGCCTTTATAAAAAAAAAAAAGGGTAGATTACGTTGGTTAGTTCATATCCAAAGAATGGAGAAAGAGTGGGGTCCTAAGATGAGCTTTAGAGGGACATCTAGGTGGTAGTTGCCTTCGAGGAAGGCCTCGAGTAAGATGGCTTGATAATGTGGGGAAAGATTTAAGATCCTTGCAGGTAAGGCGGTGGCGCATAAAGGCGGAGAATAGAGAGGTATGGTTAGAGATTGTGGAGGAAGCCCAGGTCCTTCAAGGGCAGTAGTGCTGAAAGAAGAAAGAAACTCCCACTACATAGTCAATAGAATGTTTTTTACATTCTAGTCCAGAAAACAGCACCAATAACACTGAACAGAATCAAATAACATTTGAAATGTTATTTTACAACACTTTTTCAGAACCCTTTAAAATCAATTTTATCATAAAAAGTAAGAGATACGATTGTTTCAGTGCAGTTTCGCGCCTTCATTCCAAGTTTAAAGAACACTTCATTGTAGCGTTTTTTGACAAAAACAAATCCAAAAACTCGCAAGGCTTTTTTCATAAAGTGGCATTGCGCAATTACTTCCATTGAATCCAGAATTATAGCAATGCTTTCAGTGCATGTTAATGCTATGTAGATGTTAAAATACAAAAAAAATCTGGAATGAAACACTCACACAACTTTCTCTTACGCCAGTTTACAAAAATTGTAATTGACAAATTTTGATAGTTAATATACGAAATTTAATAAAATTAGTCGATGTTTTTTATAGAAAAAATTGCAAAAACTGATTAGTAAAAGTGCACTTCCGGTTTACTAATTTTCTTGAAACTGGGAATTTTAGCAATATATTTATTTCTAATTAATTTTGTTTGGATGATAGAATTGTATAATCAACTATGATAGCACTTTAGAGAAAAACATAACCCACCACTCTCCCAAACGTCCCCTTACATGAAATTACTCGGAGAAATGTTTCAAATAAAAGTTGTAGCTCCTTAAATTGAGTAGTTCAAACAGTTTGTTTAAACAAAATCGTTGTAACTGTTTTAGAAAAATGTAATAAATAATTAACTTTAAAACTAGTTAATTATATTAAATTTAATGAAATTCGGTGGTGTTTTTTTTAAGGAGAAAATCGCGAAAATTGAAAAGAAACTGATCAGTAAAAACGCACTTGTGGTGATCTGATTTTATTCAAACTGCAAATATCAACAACATATATAATTCTAATTAATATTATATGATAGAATTGTGTAATAAACTGAAACAGCACTTTAAAGGAAAACTAAACCCCAACCTTCCCTACAAAAGTCCCCCCTCCCCTTACATGAATTTTACCGGAGAAATGTCCGATCGCAATACTACCTCTTATTGGCAATAATAAGAGAGAAAGTAAAAATTATATCCAATTTAAAACTCATCGCTAGCAGTTATATGAGTTATAGAAAAGAAAGAACAAGTGTAAATAATTTTTACTTTCTCTTGCTCCTGGTAAGAGGAAGTAGGTATTGTAATCATGTCAACTTTTCGATAACGAGTTTCACCGGAAATAGATGTATATTAGGTCTCTTCAGTGAGAAGAAAAGGTAGTTTTTAGAAAATGGCGTGTGTATGTGTGAACAAGCATAGCTCAAAAATGAAAAATCCGCAGAAAGTATAAACTTAATATTCCGGTTAGGTATCACTATGGAATTCGACAGTATAAGTTATCTGTCAAAATTCTGCAACCGGAAATACCACTTCACTGATTTTTTGTTTTTGTTTTTTCTTTACTAGAAAATTGGTTCTAACGATTTTCTTAAAAACTTGGTATATCAATTACATAGTTAAGAGGCTAAAATTTTAATTTGAAACGTTTCTCTGGAAAAATTCTCATTTATTATACAATTCTATCATCCAAAATATGTAAGTAAGTAAAGTAATGCGCCTATTTTTTTCAGGCGAGCTTAACGTCCAACTATCAAATTAGATGTCGTAGATGGGGGGCGGGGCGGAAAAGCACCATCTTTACTATTAACATTTATTCAATGTATATAAAATTTTAGCAGTTATACGCGGGACTCGAACTGGGGACCTCCTAGTTACAAGTTCATACTCATAACCACTACACCAACACCCGCCCCTATCATCTAGATAATATTAATTAGAAATAAATATTACGTTTGCCGAATAAATATTACGGTTGGATTTTTACTGAACAGGTTTTTTTTTTTTTTCTTCAGTTTTCTGCGTTTTTCTCCATAAAAAAACTACCGACTGATTTATGGTTTGAAACTATTTTCCAAGAAAGTCCATTTAAAGAAGTTTAAGTGGAGAGAGAGGTAAGTTGTGCTTTTCTCAAACAAGTCATTTTATTAAATTTAGATTCTCCCATCAATAATATCCCCATGGAAGACAAATAAACATTCAATAAAAAATACAAGTTTGAAGAAAATTTCGTCAATTATAACTCTTCAAAATGTAGTAAAAGAAAGGGGTGCAAGTGTTTCAAACCAGATTTTTTTGTTATTGAGTAGAGAAATTCTCAAAAAAAAACTTCACAGTGCAAGAGCATAGTGTGGTAAGTAAAAGACAAAACGAAAAAAAATACGGAATTTGGTAATCACAAAACATTTCGAAGAATGAAACGATCGTAAACTTCCTTTTAAAATAATAATAATAATAATAATAATAATAAATATTGCTTTTTATATCAAAACAGAGATAAATGGGTTTTAGGAAATAGATTGTCAGCATTATTAATGAAAACTGACATTCCTATCTCTATAGCTAGATAATGTAATTTCCGTAGTTGTCAGTAAATTGTAGTTAAAATCAGTCAATACTTGCAATTGTTGTAAAGTGATAAGATAGGTAATAGATCAGATATTAAACTTGCACGAGCGGCCTTCATTCTACTGACTATGTTGTCTGGCGGTACTTCTTTACCTTTCCAAAAACATTAACCATACATTTCGGGAGGTCCGTCAGCTTGAAAAATATCAACTTGTTATCTTTATTTACCTTAAATTCCGAATTCTTGCACTTTTCACCAAATTATAAATTACTTAAACCCTATGGCGCAACACCCAAGGCTTGCCAGACGGAGATTTCAATAGGGGGGCGTGTGGTAAGCATGCCGCGTTCCCACGCCGTTTAGTTCCGACCTTCGATACCTAGGGCGCTACTAAGTGTAGCTTCCCACTTTTTGTCATGATGCTGGGTCAACACCGAATTTGCCCTCACGGGAATGGAACCCTGAATTCTCGCACGAAAGGTGAGTGCGCTAGCCACTACACCAACGCGTGAGGACATAAATTAACTAACTTAACTTAATCCGGATTTTCCTTCTATGGGTTTCCGTCAGGTCACCTGCTGTCTCCAAACCTCCCTATTCCACCAATAGCCCTCTCTCAAACCTCGTCCCGCCATCTGCTCGACGATTTCCTCCTCCCATCTTCTCGCCAGGCGGTTCCACTTCCTTACTTCCTCTCGGCCGTTTCCCGGGAAGCATCCTTCTAAAGTGTCCGTACCACTTAAGCTTCTTCTTCATTACTTTTTCTTCAGATTATAAAGTTAGAAATTCCCGAAGAACAAAGCGTAATTACAAATTATAAGAGTAATTAAGTATTAGATGCAACGGGAGCTTCAATTGAAATGAAATATGTTTTTGCATTACTCTTCTAAAGATGCTTTTCGACACTTATCACCACAAGTCAACAATGTATAATTAAAATTTTTAAAAATCTGGAATTTATAGGTGGTTTAAATTGGCTTCAATGTAGTAGCTGGGAAAAACCTAAATTAAAAGGACCCCTGAAGGACGATGACTTTCCCTGCTCCCTCTGGAACTTCTTAAAATCTCGGAATTTTGGAAAAATATTTCAAACAAAAGTGATAGTTGTATATATGTGTTGTTAGTATGTCAAGTTCTAAGAAATTCGTTGTTATCTTTATGGAAAGAATAAAAGGATGACCCCTAAAAGCCCCTTTACAGAATAAGATTTAGTCGATTCATCGAGATGTGCCCCCAACTTGTATTGCAGGAAACATGGATAATCAGCATTAAAAACAGTACCAGATGCTTGCGAATGAGACGGAGTCTGAATGGTAAATGAAGATCATTTATTCAGATTGTACTGGGCATCAAAACGAGCCTCAAGTACCTCCGGCGGGCATAGAATACAAAAAAAAAACTAAGGAAATTTGATTCTGGGGGGGGGAGCTTCAACTTATAGCTTACCATTAACCAAAGTGATAACTTCAACATGCAATTTAGTCACAGTTAGAATTTCGTGTGTGAACAAAATCATTAAATCAAAAAACGCAACTTCAATCAAATTTTTGGGATTTTCTTATAACCAGCTCTAATCAGAAACAAATTAATTTCAGAGACTTTTATTGCGTTCACCGGATGGCATATTATACAACAAAAAAAATCTGGTGTGAAACACTCACACAACTTTCTCTTACTCCAGTTCTCAAAATGATATTGACAAATTTTATAGTTTGTGTACCAAATTTAACGATATTCGTCGAAAACTGAAAAAACTGTTCAGTAAAAGCGCACTTGCGGTTTACTAATTTTCTTGAAACTCGGAATTTCAGCCATCTATTTATTTCTAACTAATTATGTTTGGATGATAGAATTGTATAATGAACTAGGATAGCACTTTGATGAAAATCTAACCCCACCCCTCCCCTAAAAGTGCTCTTAAAAGAAATTTCCCAGAGAAATGTTTTAGATAAAAGTTGTAGATCTTTGCATGTTTAGTTTATACACGAAGTTTCAAAAAAATCGTCAGAGCCATTTTTGAGAAAATTGCGAAAAAGTGAATACATCATTTAGTAAAGTGGTAAAGTAAACGCACTTCCGGTTATCCGATTTTTTCAAACTCAGAATTTCACAACATATTTAATTCTAATTAACATTATTTAGTTGGCAGAATTGTCTAATAAACTGAAATAGCACTTTAGATGGAAACCTAACCCCACCCCTCCCCCAAAAGTGCCCTTCAGTGCATTTTCCCGGAGAAATGTTTCTAATAAAAGTTGTAGCTCTTTGTATGTGTGGTTGATGTTTAAAGTTTAAAGAAAATCGTCAGATCCCATGGTGATACCTAAACGTAATATCAAGTTTGAACTTTCTACGATTTTCGTTTTTGAGCTATGCTGTTCACATACATACACACACACAGACACAAACACACAGCTTTGCTTAAAACAAAATTTTAATGTTAAATAATCTATTAACTTTATACAAAAAATCAAATAAACTAGTATTAAAAAACTATAAAAAATACTTTTTTGGGAATACTTTTTTGGACTCAGGGGACCTCAAAACGGATATTTCCGGTGAAAACTCGATATCGAAAATTTGGCACGATTACAATACTTCCTCTTACTAGGAGTAAGAGAAAGTAAAAAAGTTTATGGATCCTCTGCTATTCATTCTTTGGGGTCACATCATTTTTTTTTCATGAAACATCATTTTCTGGCCTAGAAATTGGATAAAATGAAAGTCAGTAACCAACGCAACATTTCTAAACAAAAATACAACTCAAGTAGTAACAAGTGTGTAATACTTTGTGTGAAAAATTGGACCTACAGATTGATGTAAAATAATTTGACTCTGTAAGGCGTCTAGGTAGAAAGGTAGAGAATAAAATTCAGCCTGTTCTGTTGGGATTAAATAGTTTTCGAACGAAGCTTTTAATATTTCTTTATTTATTTTTTTTATTAAGCCTTAACGTGTTACAAAAATACAATAAGCACGTCAACAAATTCTAGCTGTGATGTTCAAAGAAACTGAGTTAACTTTAAATAAACTTTGTTCTTTATAATTAATGTAATGTACATATAACCGGGAATACTTAGTCGGTATAAAATTCTGTAACCTTCCACTGTTCTAAGCCTCCCAGTAACCATCCACTTGTGTTCTAAATATTCAAAAATACTGTAGAAAGTTTTCTCTATCAGAAATCTTCTTACTACTTTTCTGAATTGTTTTTCTTCAATTTCTTTAATTTCATACGGCAAGTTATTATATATTTCCCGAGATATTATAGTTGGAGACAAATCACATTTTTTCAGTCTTTTAGCTGGAATGTGTAAGTTGTTTTTGCTTCTTATGCCATATTGATGGAAATCATTTCTGAACACATTGTTAGTATTATCTTTTATAGCCAATAAAGTAGTAATAATAAACAAAGATGGTAAAGTTAGAAGAGAATGCTCTTTAAACAATGCTTTACAGCTATATCTATTATTTTTTTCTAAACATGGTTCTTATTGTTTTTTTTTTTGTAGCTTAAAGACTAGATTACTATCAGACGCTGCTCCCCATAGCAGTATACCATGACTCATTTTAGAATAAAACAACCCGTAATAGGCAGTTTTCAAAACCTGTACTGATACTTCACCTCTCAGCTTTCTGAGCATGTATACTATTTGTGCTAATTTACCACACAAATTCTGCAAGTGATGCCTCCATGTTAGACCCGAATCCAGCGTTATTCCCAGGATATTACAGAGTTCACATAAGTTTAAAGAGAGTAATACGCTTATAGTGTTTAAGATTTTCCGAAAGAGGTGATTGAAATCAGAAGAAATTTGCAACCGCAACTTATACAAGCTCGGCGAGCAGTCCTGAAATATGATAAGCTTATTGTACACGAAGTTCAACCCTCCAACAGGAACAAAAAACGGCTAATTTCATTTTCACCTCCGGATCAAGGCCACGTGAGTTGTGGTAATAAGAGTGTTTTAACAATGAAAAATAAAACTGTTGATCATACAACTTGGATTCCCTTAATTTGAGTATTCTATCCTTCAGAAGGCGAAGAGCAGACCTTATTTTCCTCTTCAAACTTATACATCATTATATAGATTGTCCTGAATTGCTGAGATTAATCGACTTCCATGTTCCTACAATAGATACTCGCTATAAACCTGTGTTTTTTAAATCTTATCATTCAACAAATTATTCCCAATCATCTCCTATTCCTAGATTTATGTCGCTTGGAAACAGTATTTCTGATGAATATGATATCTTCCAGCCAGCATTAATGAAATTTATTGCATTTGCCAGCAGTAGTCATTAATTAGTTATTAATAGATATTTGCATTTATAATAGATGGTTAAATACGTTAAATACGCTCTCCCTTTTTACCTAGTTTCTAATTGGTTACTCTTATTTATTAATTTCATAGTCTTATACACTTTTTACTATATTGTCTCTTATATTTGTATATATGTTCTTGTTAGTTGTACTTTGTATATATATATTTGTATAATGTTTATATTTCTAATACTATTATTTTTATATTCATATTTTTTATATATCCAATTTTTTGTTCTAGTCTAGTTTGTATTTTATATGTTCTATTTTCTATTCTTATATTTGTAGTTGGTCTGTTTCTCTTATAGTGTTTGTTTTGTTTATGTGTTTGATAAGAAAATTACATAAATGGGGTGCAACCCCGTATGTATGTATGTATGTATAAATAAATAAATAAATAAATAAATAAAATAAATAACTATAAAAACGAATTTAGAGCAGTTTAGGTTCCAGACGCCCTCTGAGTCTTCTAACGGATCTGAGCCAGCGAGAGAATCGTCGACAGGTGAAATGAAAAATAGCAGTCAAATATAAATTCTCTCTCTATTTTGGCTTACAACATTGGCGTTCTCAAGGAAAACAGAATGATTTTGAATGTGTTGAATAGAAAGCATTATTTAAAGACTTCAACATTTCGTCTCTGCCTCAACATTACAAGCAAAGAAATAAAAGGAAAAGCTTCAGGTGGAAGTGATATTGGTGTTAGGCAAGGTAAAAAGGAACATTGAATTATGTAAAATTACAGGTAGATATGTTATTAAAGTTAAGTGTTATTGTGATTCAATTTATTTTTGCCTGCCTACCTTAATTGTAATCAGTGGGGCAAAGTCTTTAATGATTTAAGTAATTTTGTAGAAAATAGCAATAAGAAATGTAATTGTAATGGAGATTTTAATTGCAGAATTAGTAATCTGCAAAAAAATTCAACAAAAAATTGCCTCTCTCATGAATCAATACAAATTCAATGCCGAAATTCTAAAGATTGTTATTTTAATGCTGAGGGTAAAAGTTTCTAGATCTCTTCAATTATTTAATTTAACAGTTTAAAACGGGAGAAAAGGTGTATTATTATTATTATTATTATTATTATTATTATTATTAGTATGATATTATTATTATTATATTATTATTATTATTATTATTATTATTATTTTATATTATTATTATTTATTTTATTTATTTATTTTACATCTATACAATACACACTGGTACATGATAGATGGAGAGTGGTTTGACATACAAACTATTAACATGCAGTAATTAGCAGAAAAACAAATGGAAGAAAAAAACAAAATACAAAATGAATGAACAAAATGAACAGTAAAATAGAAATTAATAAAATAAACAACCTTAATTTGACAATATCAATAAAGATAATAGCCAAATAAAACAAATATAAATTAAAAATTAAAAGGTATCCATTAAAAGTCTAAAAGAAACTTTCTCAGTTTTAAACTGTTAATTATAAATTTATACACATCAAATAAATGATTCTTATTTTTTATAGAGAAAATACTTGTTGCAGTTAATGGGTAATATTTACATAAATATCTCTCTCTATATAAAGAAAATGCAGGACAGTCAATAAACATGTGAGCCAAGGTTTCCTGACTATATTTACAGAGAGCACAAGTTGACTCCAAATTTACCTCATACTTAACACTCTTACTGTACACAATTAACCTTTTTTCGGATGACATTCGTACTTGACTCACAACCCTAATTACATCTAGTGGTACACTATATGATAAATAGCCCTAACTTCCATGCTTGTTAACGAGCATAGAGTACATAGTACTATAGGAAGACTTGGCAATCCTCTCCAAGTCCAGACGAATCAACTTATCCCTTACACAATTCAGAATGGCGGCTTTTTCTTTTTCAATCAATCCAGTATCTTGCTCTATCCACAGCCAGCTAAATCCGAGGCCAGCAAAGTACTCCTTCATTTGCGAAACCCAGTTGAATTTGGTATTATTACCGACTAAACCGTCCATTGTTAACATCCTGTTGTAACAAACTTTAGGAATGCGATTATTGGGCATCTTAGAAAGTTTAAAGCTCTACTAAAAAGAAGATATCTCAACTGGATGCTGCCCGTCTCCAGTCGCACCATATAGCTAGCTGTGCAATTTGACCAGTAGTACAAGGATTTAAGAAATTTGGTCTGTAAGACCTCTAACTGATCTATGTACCTTAACGCCCAAACCTCACTGCCATACAGCAGTACCGAGCAGACACTGCTTTCAAAAAGTTTTAACCTACTGGCCAAGGAAGAGACCCTTGCCCTAGAGAAGATTGCCTTCACAGCACAAGTAGCCACCGTAGCCCTATTAAGCATATCTTTAGCTGCCAAATTGAAACACCCTGAATTACAAAAACAATATGCCCAAGAATTTAAAGGAACTCACAACCTCAATAGGTTCTTTCAAGTAAAAAAAAGATTCTTTTTTGGATCTTCCATGGCTTTTCTTAAATATCACAATATCACAATAGATTTGTTTACATTGACCTCCAGTTTATTAATAGTACAATATTTTTCTAATGCTTGCAGTTTTCTTTTCAAATCTACAGGTGTATTTGATAAGAGTACAACATCGTCTGCATATAAAAGGTAAGTGTGATCAATCTGAACCTCAGCACAATTATGGTCTCGTAAAAACTGAACAAAATCGTTAATAAAAATCGCGAAGAGCAAAGGGGAAATAGTATCACCCTGAAGAACGCCTCTTGTAACCTGAACTTCATCAGTACATGAAGTGCCGACTTTAATTTTTGTGCTGATATTCTTGTAGAGGTTCATCAAGATATTTATCCACTTACGACTCATCCCAAACTCAAATAATTTGCACCAAAGCAGACGATGATCCACAGAATCAAAAGCCTTTCTAAAATCGATAAAACATGCGTACACCCTCCTTTTTGGTTTAACTATCTGCAAATGAATCAAAGACGACAGAGTAAACAAACTATCAATACAACTTCTATACTTCCGGAAGACGTTTTGGTTCTCAACCAGAGGATTACCAAATTCAATCCATTCCGAGAGTCTATTATTCAAAACCTGAGTAAACAATTTTGTTAAGGAATTCATTAAAGAGATTCCTCTATAATTTTCGGGTTGTAAGGGGTCCCCTTTCTTAGACAATAAACATTTCCGATCTGCCCCATCCTTTAGGTATGGATTCAGACCCAAAGACTGCGCTAAATAAGTTGTAAATACAGTCAATACCTTCAGCAGTTAAATTCTTAGAAAATTCGTTGGGTATTCCATCGGGGCCCGGAGCTTTATTATTTTTACTCATAGAAATGTGTAATGTAATGGTGTGGATGTGTGTATAGGTAGCTTGTGGCGTAGCGTTTTAGCGAAAAGGGCTTGTATGTTTGCTTGAGATAGAATGCAAGAATAATTAAGAACACACTGGTAGTTTAAAACAATATATTCTCTAAGAGAAATTAAGTTAACAACAATATGCTTATAATTTAAATGGAATAAACTCTTAAAACTTGATATTGGCTCTGATGTTTTCACTTTGGTAGCTAGAACGAGTCTGCCTTAAAATATCTCTTCTCTTTGTTTCAATTCCTCCCCTGTGAGAAGAAGGGGTAGTACAGTACAATGCCATAATTGTTCTTGAACCGTACGAGTAACTGTCTTTATACCTGGCTGGCCCTTTTGCAACATATTCTGATAATTTAGATTCATTTAAAATTTAATATTATTTCAAGTTTCTTGCATCCATCACAAATGGCTCGTAGAATCTCATTGTAAGTAAGCGGGGCATCAAAAAAAGGATGCCTTGCGTCCTCAAATTGTAATGAGAGGGGAGATGAAGGTAAAGGATAAAATTGTTTTAGGTAAACATCCCAAGTGAAAGAGCTAATGGCAACAGGATTCCTTTTTAACGGAGTTTTGTACAAATTCACGGTTTTCCAGAATTCCTGGGAATTTTTTATATTATTAAACTTCTGATGTAATTCCTTATAATAAGAACTTTTAGATTTTCTCAAAATGTATTTATAGTTTTTCAATTTATTTTTAAATTCCTTGAGAATATTTAAAGCAAAATTCATCTTTTTATAACTTTTATACGCATGTTTCATCGACAGACTGGCATTTTTACATTCATCAGTATACCAGGGTTGGTCAGATTTGAAATTTCTAGGTATTGGCACTTTTACATAGTTAACCATTCCTAAACTGTGAGCACTATTTTTTAAAATACATTGAAGGTTATCATGTGATTCTTGGACTGATGAAGAATGATAAATATTACACTTTTTAATTAATTTAGTAAATTCTTCTTTTTTACTCAAATCCCAAACTAAGTTTTTTACAGGAGAAAAAGGGGCTCTTGTATAGTTATTATTATTTCTGTTTTGGGTGTTGCCAATACAAAACTCAAAAATTACAAAACAAGGCAAATGATCAGATAACAAAATTGAGTCATCAATAATCATATCTTTGACAAAATGCAAGCAATTGAAATTTGCCCATACCATATCAATTACGCTTTGACCGTTATTCCCCATAAATGAAAAATTGCCTTGCATATCGCTAATAGATCGCCCGTTCAAAACATATAAACCATGACTTTCCATGAAGTCAACTAATTTTATACCTCTGGTATTATGAACCTTATCCCTCGAACATCTATTTTCTTTGAGAAATGTATCATCAAAAATATCCTCATCACTTTGATTGAGTAAGCCTATGCGGCAGTTATAATCTCCACCTATCATTATTTTAATTCCTTCGTATTTCTGATTAATTTCCATTAGCAAGGAATCTACATTTTTTAAAATAACATCCAAAGGCTCACTACGGCGAAAGTAAGTACAACCAATTATAATCTTTTCTTCCTTTACAAACACCATCAAAATAATCCAAGAATCACAAATGTCAATAATTTCAAATTTGTATTGTTTTTTGACCAACGCTAGTATACCCCCACTGGGGCGGCCTACAGGCTTCTCTTTCATAGCTACATTGTTTATTAATGTGAAATTAGAACATAAAGTGGGATGAAGCAAAGGATTTGACAGAAGCCATGTTTCACTTAAAAATATGAAATCAATGGATAAAAAAAAGTTATATTGATCTACATTTAACATAGTAAAATTTGAAAAGCCATTAAGATTCCAAAAAACTGTTTTCAAATTATCAGAATAGGATTCCTTAACACTGAGAGCAGGATGAGTTACTGCGGGCACGAAAATTTCTAGTTACAGGGCTGAGCGGCGACGGCACTTTTTTTCTTTTTGAAGTTCTTCCTACTTGAGAGGACATATTATTAAGTGTACCAGCCCCTTCTTCTGTTTGAGACAAAATAACCTCTTCGCTGTTAGTAGTGTCGACTGCTTGAAATACCTTTAAATCATCTGGGCAAAGTATTACGTTAACAAGGGCAGTGGCATGCTGCCTTGCTAAAACTTTTCCATTACGAAACCAAACATACTCTATGTTTCCTTTCATTTTTAATTGTTTCGCTTCAAAATATAATTTTAAATTCCAAGGGGACATATATTCACCTATATAGATTGGTGTAACAACAGTTCTCCGCCCGGCCACCAGGTTTGCACCAAGTGGACCTTTCACTAGGGAGGCACACCCCCACTACACTAGGACTCTCCTACTCCACTACAGAGGGGAGAACTTTCACCGGCTAGACCCGCCTACTGGACACCATCCCTACCACCTCAGAATCGTATATAAGGGGCCATCCACGACCAGAATAATCAGGGAGAGAGAAGTACTCAGCGATTAGAACCTTTTCTAATAGTTTTGGCGCTAGCTAGGCAGGCCCTTAACTGACTTCTCAGAGCATCTGCGCTAGGCAAGAGAGCCAGGCCGTTTGCTCATCCAGCGATCACCGTTTCAGGACATCTGCGCTAGGCAGGAGAGCCAGGCCGTTTGTTCATACAAAGATCACCGATATAACATTTGCGCTAGGCAGGAGAGCCAGGCCATTCGTTACCCAACGTATTATTAGTCGTTGTCAAGACTAGATAAGTAGTGTGCGCTAGGCAAGAGGGCCAGGCCACTCTACTCGACGAGCGACGATTGACAATCTGTGTCACTCCCTGAGCGAACAGATTGGTCATAGCAACCATTTACTGTATATATGCTTTTCAGAATATATGTAACATTTTACTAAGTGTGCTTTGACATTTACTGGGTGTATTTTATTTGCAGAATCACGAATCCTAGTTCACCACAAACCCGTGATATTTATTCTGTAGGAACGGATCTTATTATCCTTACTAATAAATCCTAACTGCAAGAAAATCTATTACATATAATAGCACCCCACCAGGGGAGTCTGTTATAAAAGAGATTGCGCCCAAACGTGCAGCACGAGCTCTAGAACGACCATCGACGGAGCGACAGCCCAGCCCCGAATTAGGAGACATAAGCATGCAGCTCACCCCAGAGATGTTGCAGCAGCTGATACGAGGCATCAATTAAGACAGGCAGACCCAGCAGTCTGGCCTAATGATTGGGTGTACCGCACGCTACGGAGGAAAACCAGGAGAGGACCTGGATGTCTTCATCTCCGCAGCAGAGACGTACAAGGAAGCAGCCCGAGTGAGTGGCAACCACGCATTAGCCGCACTGCCCATGCTACTCACAGACGTTGCAGGAACTTGGTGGCTCGGAGAGAAGGAAACCACCACAACATGGCCTGACGCCATACAGCAGCTGAGGCGAACTTTTGGACCTAGGAAGTCCAACGATCAGCTGTACCGAGAGTTTTTCAACAGGCCGCAGGACAACAAGATCAGCACGGACCATTTTGTCTGCAGCAAGCGAGCAATACTTGCTCAAATCACCCCGGCTCTGGACACCCATGTTCAGCTGGACATGACCTATGCGATACTCCATCCCAGGTTAAGGACCCGCATCAGGAGGGAAACTGTCGATATCTTCTGGGCACTCGTGCAAGAGGCCAGACGTATCGAGCAGTATGAGGACCCAGCACCAGCAGCAAAGAAGCCGAAAGAGAGGACAGTTTGCACTACCAGGTGTGACTACTGTGGCATCAGAGGCCACTATCAGAAGGACTGCAGGAAGGCAAAGGCAGCCCACCCGCACAAGCAGCAACCTACAGCACAGGCGGCTTACAGTTGTTTTGGTTGCAACAGACCGGGAGTATACAGGAAGAACTGCCCGGACTGCAACCAATCGAAGACGCAGCAAGAAAGAACAGGCTCTTTCTGTGCTGCTCACATACAGATCCGCACCCGGCAGAGGCCAGCACTCAGCTTTGCCGTATGGAACCTAGAGGGCACTGGCTTTGTGGACACAGGAGCCAAGACCAGTATAGGCAGCCACCAGCTGCAGAACCTGCTAGAAGAACGAGGACATCCCCTCACCCTGACAACTGCTACAGTGACGCTAGCAGACGGAGAAGAAACAACGCAGCAGGTTGCACAGACCCAACTGCCAGTCAAACTGAAGGGAAGGACGATCCCGACCAGTTTCACATTCTTCCCGGGAGCCCGGAACACCCAGACGCTGCTCGGAATAGACTTCATTGAAGACGCTGGACTTATATTGGATTTTGGAAAACACAGGTGGAGGTTTCATGACAACCCCACACCTTATCCATTCGCCAGAAAGGACAAGCCAGCACCACCACAGTTACAGATGGACACTGTGACTATGACACCGCAGCCAGCACTACTCAGCCCACTGCCGCTGACTCCAGTGAAAGGAGACACACGAGTTCATAGAGAAACTCAGAACACGGTTGTGAAGGTACCACAACCCACATCAGGAAGGATCAGCCCACCGCCGCTGACTCCAGGAACCGAAGACACACGAGTTTATGGAACAACTCAGGAAGCAATTGTGCAGACGCCACAATTCAGGACAACAATGGTCAGCCCGCTACCACCCACACCAGCAAGAACGCTAGTAGAGATGGAAGCTACCGAAGAGGCCATACTCGGAGGCTATGGACCCTCACCACCGGTACAACAGGACACCACCAGGGGTAGGTGGATAATACACCGTTGCGAGTCCACCGAAAGGACTCACCACACGCCCACCAGGCATAGCCATCTAGACTTCCATAGGGTATGGGCGGATGACACCCTATGGCCATCGGAGGAGCAACTACAGCTTTTCACCATAGACGTGGAGCTTAGACAAGCTGAAGGCCAACCGGCCCAAATGCCACTTCTGCTGCGAACGAATCAAGTACCTAGGCCACGTGATTACGCCTAGAGGATTCACCCCCGATCCAGAGAAGATCGAAGCTATACTCAAGAGACCCGCACCGAGGAACGTAAAGGAACTTAAGAGTTTCCTACAGACCTGCTCGTGGTACCGACGGTTCATCCCAGACTTTGCCAAGATCGCAAGACCGATGACCTTGCTCACCAGGAAAGCCGCCACATGGACATGGACCACAGACCAAGCAGATGGATTTGACCAGCTGAAGAAACTGCTGACGTCAGCACCCATCCTCTAGCCTGCCGATGAGACTCGCCCCTTCACTATCAAAACCGACGCTAGTGCTTACGCTATTGGAGCAGTCTTAGTCCAGGGGGAGAAAGAAGAAGAACATCCCGTGGAGTACGCCAGCCGCTTGCTTACAGCGCCTGAGAGAAACTACACGACGACCGAACGAGAAGCACTCGCCTTAGTATCGGCAGTCTTCAAGTTCAGAGGATATATCGAGGCCAGCCCCACGTTGATAGTCACAGACCACCAACCACTACAGTGGCTGATGACCCTGAAATCACCTACAGGCCGACTCGCCCGTTGGGCCCTGCAATTACAACCCTACGTATTTCAGATCAAATACACACCCGGAAGGAGCAACGCAGTGGCCGATACGTTATCAAGGCCTCCTGAAGAAGAGGATTACGCAGTCTGTACCCTTACTATAGACATGCCGAGGAGAAGCGCTACGGAGATCCGAGAAGAACAGTCCAAGGATCCCGAGCTGAAGAAAATACTAGACGCCTTCACCGATCCAGAGCAAGATGGTGAAGCAACTAGATGGTCCGCCAGAGGTTATCTAATATCGAATGGTTGCCTCTACATTTCGCCACCGACGAGGAGGTGGACAACGCACAGCTAGCTGTTCCAGTACACGAACGAGTAGCTATACTAAAGGAGTACCACGATGCGCCCACAGCAGGACATAACGGTATTCACAAGACCTACCAGAGGATAATTCAGCATTATTACTGGCCAGGAATGCGACACAGCATTGAAGAGTATATACGAGCTTGCACCACATGCCAGAGGTACAAGGCATCCAACTTGAAGCCCGCAGGACTCCTCAGGACCCCACCAATGAACCAGCGATTCGAAGTCATCGCCGTAGCCTTATTTGGTCCCTTACCCGAATCAGTCGAAAGGTACAAGTGGATATTAGTCATCGAGGACACAGCATCCCGATGGATAGAGCTTTTTCCCTTACAAGAAGCTACGGCACAGCGCTGCGGAGAACTACTACTGAACGAGTTCTTCTTACGATACGGAATACCAAGGAAGATGATCAGCGACAAAGGAACGCAGTTCATCAGCCACGTGATGCAGTACATCACCTTCTGTTTAGGCATTACACAAGCCTTTACACCAGTCTACCACCCGGCAGCAAACCCCGTGGAGAGACGAAACCGAGAACTGAAGACAAGACGCAGTTAGCCATCCTCGTAGGAGAAGACCACAGCGATTGGCCAAGGAGACTGCCCGCTATCAGATTCGCTCTCAACACCGCTGAATGCCAGGCTACCAAGATGACGCCTGCATACTTAACGTTTGGAAGAGAATTACGGACCCCCGCAGAGATCCAACATGACTTAAGAGAAGTCATCTCTGCAGAGAATTTCATCGCCGAAATCACGCCAGCCCTCTCGCGCATGGCAGACACCTACTATAGAGCCCGAGACAACCATGAAACGGCTCAGGACCGGCAGAAGAAATACGCAGACCAACGAGCACGTCCCGGACCCCAGTACGCGCCCGGAGACCGCGTGTGGATCACTACCCACACACAGAGCAGTAAGACGAAAGGACGAACAGCCAAGTTCGCTCCACGAAGGGACGGGCCCTACGTCATTCTACACGCACAGGGACCCGTCAGCTATGAAGTAGCAGCCGAAGACAACCCGACGATACCACTGGGCAAATACCACGTGTCAAGCCTGACGCCCTGCACCGCAGACGCCCAGGAGAAGCCAATCCGAAGGTTAAGGAAGAGAGGCCGACCACGCCATTGATGTGAGCTCAGCCATTGCAAGCAACACCTGAGCTCAAGGGGGAGGATGTAACAACAGTTCTCCGCCCGGCCACCAGGTTTGCACCAAGTGGACCTTCACTAGGGAGGCACACCCCCACTACACTAGGACTCTCCTACTCCACACTACAGAGGGGAGAACTTTCACCGACTAGACCCGCCTACTGGACACCATCCCTACCACCTCAGAATCGTATATAAAGGGCTACCCAGGGCCAGAATAGTCGAGAAGTACTCAGCGATTAGAACCTTTTCTAATAGTTTTGGCGCTAGCTAGGCAGGCCCTTAACTGACTTCTCCGAGCATCTGCGCTAGGCAAGAGAGCCAGGCCGTTTGCTCATCCAGCGATCACCGTTTCAGGACATCTGCGCTAGGCAGGAGACCCAGGCCGTTTGTTCATACAACGATCACCGATATAACATTTGCGCTAGGCAGGAGAGCCAGGCCATTCGTTACCCAACGTATTATTAGTCGTTGTCAAGACTAGATAAGTAGTGTGCGCTAGGCAAGAGGGCCAGGCCACTCTACTCGACGAGCGACGATTGACAATCTGTGTCACTCCCTGAGCGAACAGATTGGTCATAGCAACCATTTACTGTATATATGCTTTTCAGAATATATGTAACATTTTACTAAGTGTGCTTTGACATTTACTGGGTGTATTTTATTTGCAGACTCACGAATCCTAGTTCACCACAAACCCGTGATATTTATTCTGTAGGAACGGATCTTATTATCCTTACTAATAAATCCTAACTGCAAGAAAATCTATTACATATAATAGCACCCCACCAGGGGCGTCTGTTATATGGGTGATTTTTTAAAAGATTCACAAATATCTGTAGCAAATATAATTCCTTTATTTTTCTAAGTTCTAGAAAACGAGTTTTATCCATATTTCTTAAAAACCCAACAATTATCAACGGTTCTGATTGAGGGTATCTTTTTCTTGATCTGTATATACAATCAACAAAAGACATATTAAATTCGAAACCTATAAAATTACTCAGTTTCGTTTAATATCCATCAAATTCTCTTTGTCTATCATAGGAATATTAGCAATTTTAATTGTATAACGGTAAATCAATTGATTGTTACCAAAACTTTGTTTTCGTAGAATTTCAATTTGTTGTTTCAATTTATTATTCTCTTGATTTAAATTATAAATTTGCTTATTAATTTTATTAAAGTTATCTTTCATATTATTCTGTATTAATTTCAGTTTAGATCCATTATTGTTAATGATAATGGAGAGCTCTTTATTTTCCGCAGTATATTAGAAAGTTCAGTTCGAATACCTGATATCTCCTTGCTAAGAACGTCGAATCTGGATAGTAGTAAGCTAGTGAAGTCAACTTTATCCCCACCAGCACCGTCTTCTCTATGTGTGTGTGAGTTATTGTCCTCCCCACTAGACTGTAGAGGCTGCCTGGGCATGTCCCCACTATGACTCATTTTGTTTACCTTTATGGATCATGAATACCTTTATAGATAAACTAAACTCACAACCAACACTGAACAAAATTATTAAATTTAATTTTTGCTCTTAATAATTAATAAAATGGCGTAAAACTTCACTTGTAAATCACAAACAACATAATCTACAGATGAGACAAAAATTAAGCAACTAATAAACACTTTATATTAACAGAATTAGCCAAAAGTTATAGAGCGATTTAAACACAACCTTATCAGGCAAAGTCACAATCCCCCAGAAAAGATGTATTTGGAGAATTTACATAATATGGCATTATTAATGTTCCATTTTGAAATTAATGTAATAATAAATAGTGTTTTATAGGCAACAGTAATAATAATAATAATTTAAAATAATAATAATAATAATAATAAGGAAGAGGCGCTAATGGCCAGGCAGTCGATGCGCCCAAAAAAAAAAAAAAAAAAAAAAAAAAAAAAAAAAAAAAAAAAAAAAAAAAAGGAAGAAAGTGAGCGAGAAAAATTTTGTATTTTGATATTTATATAATTTCTTGAAGATTTCATTTTTATTTTAATAGAATTCTTAATAGTTCTTTGTTTTGTTTCTAAAATCTTTGTAAACTTTAATATTAAATATACAATTAGACTCCTCAGACGGCTTAGGCCATTGATTATGTCTTTACAATATTTAGAATACATTTAATTTATCTATATTAATTTATAATAGTAATAATAGTAATTGATACAATTAATGTAAAAAAATGTAAATATATTCAATAAGATACCTATCTTCTAGTATATTCTATTTAGAAGGGTTAGGTAAATTAAATTATTGATGATTGTAAGTGAAATAAAGGGGAACCCAAATGTTGATGATGATATTATAATAAAATACGATTACATAGAAGAGTGGAACATGGAATACAGAAAGGAGTGTCTCTTGTCGTCAGGTTTTAGTAAGTTGGCGCCAAACTCTGGATACTGGATGGAATATATATTGGGCTGCTAGAAATTCAACTTTATACAGAGGGGCGATATAATCTTGCGGAAACATTCCCTCTTTCATCTCATTTATGATCATTTAGAATTTTGTTACCCTTCTGTTTTTAGGATAATATCGACAATTCAATTACCAGATATCAGTTTTAGATTCTCCACTTCAGCATAGAAATTTTAGTGCCCTGGCACTCTTTTTCTTTTTTTGCTTCATTCCAGAAAATATATACCAACGCGCGCACAACATACACACACACACACCACACACAACAATATATATATATAAAAAATGATGAATGGATCTGAAGCTCTGCAAGTGATAAACAATGGAGCTTGAATGCCTTTTATAACCAGCTTGATTCTAAGGCAGGCTAAGCAAAATAATTCAAACTCCGAAGATTTAACAGACCTGTTTTTGTTTTGAGAATAATTAAAGAATTCGAACTATTTCATAGTGCGCAGTCTACATCTCAGCCAATGTAAACTTCAATTGAAATCCAAATAAAGTGATATATAAAAAATATGGGAATAATGAAATGTTGTTAGGGTTGGTCCTTGTCCCCCTCCAGCACCTATATAATTTAATTAAGATAAATTTTAAACATTAAGGAAAATTTGTCGTATTATACAGGTGTCCCAAGATATATGGATAACGACTTTTTCTCGGAAACTAAGATAGCTAGAAAAAAACTAAAAAATACGTGTCCCCGTAGTTTTTTTGTTAGAAAACCAAATTTAATTTGCAAATTTGTTTTGGTGCTTCGAGAAGCGAGATATAGGCACCAACTTCATTTTTTCAAATGGGGAGGTGTGGTTTTTATTTAAGAAAATGGGGATTCCTCTATTTTTTGTAAGAAAATTTATTTGTACTTCTTTTTTCTTTGAGCGATATTTTACAAGTTATGAATGAAAACATGATTCCAATAAGAAATTTCAAAATGATATTATAATGGGTTTTTGATTGAATAAGAAAAAAGTACTATTTTATTATAAATTTTACTCCTCATTAATTACAGATCTTGCTCGAACTGGCCTCCACCATTAGAGTTGTATTTCTTTGGTCGTAAGGTACAATTGGCAGGAAAAAGCATGTGTATGCATCTCTAATGGTGGGGGCCAGTTCGAGCAAGATCTGTAATTAATGAGGAGTAAAATTTATAATAAAATAGTACCTTTCTTCTTATTCAATCAAAAAACCGTTATAATATCATTTTGAAATTTCTTATAAAAATCATGTTTTCATTTATAACTTGTAAAATATCACTCACAGAAAAAAAACCGTTCAAGTAAATTTTTCTTACAAAAAATAGAGGAATCTATTTCTTAAATAAAAACCACAACTTCCCATTTGAAAAAATGAAGTTGGTGCCTGTATCTCGCTTCTGGAAGCACCAAAACAAATTTGCAAATTAAATTTGGTTTTCTAACAAAAAACTACGGGGACACGTATTTTTTAGGTTTTTTTTCTAGCTATCTTAGTTTCCGAGAAAAAGTCGTTATCCAATCCATATACCTTGGGATACCCTGTATATGAATATATTTAACAAGGAATAAGAGAAAATTGTGTGAGTGTTTCAGACCAGATTTTTTTTTTTTGCATATTTTCTGGACTCAAAAACTGCATTTCCGCGGAAAAAACTCATTTTCGAAAATTTCTCTTGAGAAGTAAAGGGAAAATGAAAACTTTATACTTGTGATCTCACTTAATTTTTGAGCGGCCGAAATAATAAATAGTTCTATTCCAACTTAATAAAAAAATAAAAAAAAAATCTGGTGTGAAACACTCACACAATTTTCTCTTACTCCAGTTTTCAAAATTATAATAATCGACAAATTTTATAGTTAATACAACAAATTTAATGAAATTCGTCGTTTTTTTTTTGTTTTTTTTTTGAGAGAGAGAAAATCACAAAAACTGTTCAGTAAAAAAAAATATATACTTCCGGTTTACTAAATTACAATTCCGGAAACATGGAATTGTGGCAATCTATTTATTTCTAATTAATTTTGTCTAGATTGTAGAATTATATAATCACCTAAGATAACACTTTAGTGGCATTTAAAACTTAGATAGCACTTAAAACGGGTATTTCCGGTGAAAACTCGATATCGAAAAATTGGACAAGATTATATTGCTTCCTCTTATTAGGAGTAAGAGAAAGTAAAAGTAACTGGGCCTGTACTTATAAAAAAACTTAACATACCCTTCGAAATTAAAGTGAAATTATATTTCAAATTACTAGAAGCTCAATGAATCGAGTCTCAGAAAGAAAGTGCAAGTTTGAATAAAACAATCTAGTTTTGCAGAAAAATCTTGGATTTCCACCTCACAATAAAGTTGTGCATTTCTGGTCAAACGATTTTTTTTTTTGCAGTTGATAAAAACTGGACAAACAGGGGCTGTTATGCTTATTTAATGATGATACCCATTTTGAACAACCAATGTGAAATGATTGCAACCAGAAGGCACAGTGAACTTCTCTACATTCAAAATTAAAAATCTCACTTATCAAACATTCAACGGATTTTTCTAGTTCAATAACTATTTTTCTTGAAGAAAAAAAACTCTAGTGTGAAACACTCACACAACTTTCTCTTACTCCAGTTCTCAAAATTATTAACTGACAAATTTTATAGTATGTGTACCAAATTTAATGAAATTCGTGGAAAACTGAAAAAACTGTTCAGTAAAAGCGCACTTCCGGTTTACTAATTTCCTTGAAACACGAAATGTTGGCAATCTATTTATTTTTATTTAATTTTCTTTGGTTGATAGAATTGTATAATCAACTATGATAGCACTTTAGAGAAAAACGTAACCACTTCCCATCCCCTAAAAGTGCCCTTAAATGACATTTCTTAAAGAAATGTTTAAAATAAAAGTTGTAGATCTTTATATGTTTAGTTTATATAAGAAGTTTCAAGAAAATCGTTGCGAGGCATTTAAGAGAAAATTGCGGAAAAGGGAAAAAAAATCATTTAGTAAAGTGGTAAAGTAAACGCACTTGCGATCATCTGATTGTTTTCAGATTCGGAATTTCAACAACATATTTAATTCTAATTAACATTATTTAGATGACAGAATTGTCTAAAAAACTGAAAAACCACTTTAGATGAAACCCTAATTAACCCCACCTCACCACCAAAAATGTCCTTAAATGAATTTTCCCAGAGAAATGTTTCAATAAAAAGTTGTAGCTCTTTATATGTGTAGTTGATATAACAAGTTTAAAGAAAATCGTTGCAGCCATTTTTGAGAAAATCGCAAAAAAGTAGTATTATTAAAGAAGTAGAAAATTATTAAAGTGGTATTTCCGGTTGAGGAATTTTGACAGATAACGTAGGGTCAGATCCCATGGTGATACCTAACGGAATATCAAGTTTCAATTTGTTGCTATTTTTCGTTTTTGAGCTATGCTGTTCACACACACACACACACACATCGACCACCAAAAAACACTTTTTTGGACTCAGGGGACCTCAAAACGGATATTTCCGGTGTAAACTCGATATAGAAAATTTGACACGTCTTACTGGGAGTAAGAGAAAGTAAAAAAAAAACATCTAATTTTAATATTCGTTAAAAAAAATATGTAGTCCAATTTGAAACAAGAAAGTTCGAAATCTCTTTATTTCTCCGCTTAGAAAAAAAAAAAAAAAAATCTGGTGTGAAACACTCACACGAAATTCTCTTACTCATCTTTATACAGTTTTATATAAAATGAGAAATTCTCTCTACATTCTCCCTATATGTCCTACTATAAATATACAGGTGGCAGTGGGAGGACAAATGCCAACCTACCAAACAGAGGCCAAGTAGACAATGATTACATTGTACGAGATTATATTGAACCAAATTTGAATTTTAACATGTCATTATTTCCTCGAAACCACGTCAAAACAGAAAAATATTACAAATAAATGTGATGATAGGTTTATATCTGAAATCGTCTGAAATAGTCGTGAAAATTCCAAAATTTTCAACAAAAAAAAAAAACAATTTAGCAAAATTGCACTCTCGCTTAACCGAATTTCTTCAAATTTGGAATTGTTAGAAATGTATCTGATGCGGTGGTATACCCAAACGGATACTAAGTTTTAGCTTCCTGTGACTTTTCGGATATTCTATTAACACATACATATACACACAGATCATTCGCTAATAACTTTTTTTTCGTATTCAGGAGGTCCCAAAATATGTATAACTGGTAAAAACTCAATTTCGACAAACTGGCACGATCGCAATACTTCCTCTTACTTATTAAAATGCTCCAGTACAGGCAGGAGGAGAGAAGACACCGTGGTAGAACAAGAAAGGAAATGGGATGGATGGCGTGAAGGACGCAGTGATGGATTGAGGTTATTGTGAGAAAAACTGGCAAAGCAACGAATACTGGAAGAAAATTTACTTTTTGACAAATTAGCGTAAATATCCGGGGAACAAATCGAATGAAACTCCAGAACCTCGCAAATGGGAAAAAAATCTCTGAATTAAATGTTTTAAATAGAAGTGGTGACCTTTGTTATATGTCCTTTTAGTATGCAGTGTTTAAAGAAAGTTAAAGCCTCCCCTCTAAAATGCTATTTCAAAACATATTACAGTACTGATAATTATGTATATAATACTGAGGACATATATATATAGATCATTTGCTAAAAAAAATTTTCGTATTCAGATCTGCCACAAAACATGTATTTTCTGGTGAAGACTCAATTTCGAAAACCTGGCACGATCGTAATACTTCCCCTTCTTTCAAAAAAACAATTGATCATATATTTCGGAATCTTGAAAATATTAAGTGTAGGATATCATTTGTACATTTTCACTTTCTCTTACTCCTAGTAAGAGGAAGTATTGCAATCGTGTCAAATTTTCGATATCGAGTTTTCACCGTTTTGAGGTCCCCTGAGTACAAAAAAGTGGTTTTTAGAAAATGGTCTGTGTGTGTGTAGATATGTATGTGAACAGCATAGCTCAAAAACGAAAAACCATAGAAAGTTGAAACTTGATATTTCTTTTAGGTATTACCATGGGATCTGACAGTATGTTATCTCCCAAAAATTTCTCAACCGGAAGTGCCACTTTACTAGTTTTTTTTGCGATTTTCTCAAAAATGGCTCCAACGATTTTCTTTGAAACTTCTTATATAAACTACACATACAAAGATCTACAACTTTTATTTAAGACATTTCTCCTGGTAAAGTCATTTAAGAGGGCTTTTGGGAGGGTGGGGTGGGGTTATGTTTTTCTCTTTAAGTACTATCATAGATGACTATACAATCCTAACATCCAAACACAATTAATTAGAAATAAATAGATGGCCAAAAATTCCGAGTTTTAAGTTGCGACAGTTTTTTCAGTTTTCGACGAATTTCATTAAATTTGGTACACAAACTATAAAAAATTTGTCAATTATAATTTTGAGAACTGGAGTAAGAGAATGTTGTGTGAGTGTTTCACACAAGATTTTTTTTTTTGTTTTCTATTTGACGTACTTTCCAAGACAAGCGGGTGGGAGACATATTAAAAACTGTCACCCCATATATACTTTTTTTCGGACTCAGGGTACCTCAAAACATGTAACTTCGGTAAAAAAAAAAAAAAAAAAAAAAAAAATCATTTACGTACATTTGGACATTATCGTAACACTTTCTCTTATTAGAGAAAGTAAGAGAAAGTATAAAAAGAAGATCTGTGAACAGTTGGTCGTATTTATATAATCATGTTTCTTACAGTATTTTAAGTGATTAAACCATTTTACTGTACATTTAATATTTAAGAATTCCATCCATTGTTTAATCAAATAAATTAATAGTCCATAAAAAGTAGTATTGTAAAGTAATATTAGAAAAAACTTTCTTTTTTTTTTATGTGTGTATGTATATATATGGTCGGTCGTAAACAGAATAAACGACCTTCGAAAAACCATAATAATGAAGATAACGAGTTAATCTCCAATGGGGGTAATTCATTTCCCTTTTCGTTATTAAGGGCTAATTGAATAGGTATTATACTACTACCAAGTTTATAAGATTTATTATTTATTATCAAAAAACTCATTCCCATGTGTACCAAGGATTTTAATTAAAAAAAAAAAATCTGGTGTGAAACACTCACGCAACTTTCTCTTACTCCAGTTCTCAAAATGATAATTGACAAATTTTATAGTTTGTGTACCAAATTTAATGAAATTCGTCGAAAACTGTAAAAACTGTTCAGTAAAAGCGCACTTCCGGTTTACTAATTTTCTTGAAACTCGGAATTTCAGCCATCTATTTATTTCTAACTAATTATGTTTGGATGATAGAATTGTATAATGAACTAGGATACCACTTTGATGAAAATCTAACCCCACCCCTCCCCTAAAAGTGCTCTTAAAAGAAAGTGCAATTAAAAAGAATCTTTGCATGTTTAGTTTATATACGAAGTTTCAAAAAAATCGTCAAAGCCATTTTTGAGAAAATTGCGAAAAAGTGAATAAATCATTTAGTAAAGTGGTAAAGTAAACGCACTTCCGGTTATCCGATTTTTTTCAAACTCAGATTTCAACAACATATTTAATTCTAATTAACATTATTTAGATGGCAGAATTGTCTAATAAACTGAAATAGCACTTTAGATGGAAACCTAACCCCACCCCTCCCCCAAAGTGCCCTTCAATGCATTTTCCCGGAGAAATGTTTCTAATAAAAGTTGTAGCTCTTTGTATGTGTGGTTGATGTTTAAAGTTTAAAGAAAATCGTCGGAGCCATTTTTGAGAAAATCGCAAAAAAGTAAAAAATCCAACTAGTAAAGTGGTACTTCCGGTTGAGGAATTTTTACAGATAACGTACAGTCAGATCCCATGGTGACCTCTAAACGGAATATCAAATTTCAACTTTCTACGATTTTTCGTTTTTGAGCTATGCTGTTCACATACATACATACACACACACACACGGACACACACACACACACACACACACATACCATTTGCTAAAAACCACTTTTTTGGACTCAGGAGACCTCAAAACGGATATTTCCGGTGAAAACTCATATCGAAATTTGACACGATTACAATACTTCCTCTTACTAGGAGTAAGAGAAAGTAAAAAATTATAATAGTTCAAACCTTTTTTGAACTTCAAAAACAAATTACGATTAATTTGATTACAAGGTCTCAATGTGAAATAAAAAAAAAATTACATTTATAAAATTAGAATAAAAATGATTGGGAACAGAATCTGGTTTAGAACATCGTCACACGCCTTTCTCCTGTTAGTACAATAACGAATAAAATGACAAATTTTACGTTTTGTCCTAATACAAATATAACGGAAAAGTTCCTTTAGCAGATAGAGAATTTGGCTGATTATATTACAGTCCAGTAGAGCGCATCAATTACATACATACATACACACACATACACACAACTGCACATAACATTTTTTTGGAATTTGACGCCACCAATCGAATGGTACTATCTAAAATAAATTTACTTTATATTTATTTTATTTCTTTAATATTTATATTTTTACTTTCTCTTATTCCTAGTAAGAGGAAGTATTTGTATTCGTGTTAAATTTTCGATATCGAGTTTTTACCGAAAATATCCATTTTGAAATCCTGTGAGTCCAAAAAAGTTATTTTTAGCAACTGGTTTATGTGTATGTATGTATGTATGTATGTGAACAGCATAGATCAAAAACGAAAAACAGTAGAAAGTTGAAACTTGATATTCCGTTTAGGTATCATCATGGGATCTGACAGTACGTTATCTGTCAAAATTCCTTAACCGGAAGTACCACTTTACTAGTTTTTTTTTTTTTTACTTTTTTGTGATTTTCTCAAAAATTGCTCCGACAATTTTCTTCAAACTTAGTAAACCAACTACACATACAAAGAGCTACAACTTCTAATTGAAACATTTCTCCGGAAAAATTCATTTAAGGGCACTTTTGGAGGGGGATGGGGTTACGGCTTCCTCTAAAGCGCTGCTGTTTCAGTTATTAGACAATTTTTTGATCCAAATAATGTTAATTAGAATTAAATATGGTGTCGAAATTCCGAATCTGAAAAAATCGGATGACCGGAAGTGCGTTTACTTTAACCACTTTATTAAATGATTTTTTCACTTTTTCCCGTTTTTCTCAAAAAAATGGCTCCAACGATTTTCTTGAAACTTCCTATACAAAGTACATATACAGAGATTTACAACTTTTATTTTAAACATTTCTCTGAGAAAATTCATTTAAGGGCACTTTTAGGGAAGGGATGGGGTTTTGATTTTCTCTAAAGTGCTATCATAGTTGATTATACAATTCTACCATCCAAACAAAATTAATTAGAAATAAATGGATGACCAAAATTCCGAAATTCAAAAAAAATTAGTAAACCGGAAGTGCGCTTTTACTGGATAGTTTTTTTTTCAGTTTACCGCGAACTCCAACGAATTTTATCAAATTTTAGTACACAAACTCTAAATTTGTCAATTATAATTTTGAAGACTGGAGTAAGAGAAAATTGTGTGAGTGTTTCACAACAGATTTATTTTTATTTAATATTTCTTTTATTTATATTTTTTATATTTTAATCTTGTATAAGTTCAAGGCGACCTCTTGGTGGTCAGTGAACCATGAGTGTTGAAACAAAAGAGATTTATTTTTTGTGTATTTGTATTTGTATGTTCCTAATAAATAAATATTATTATTATTATCATTATTATTATATTTTAATCTTATTTAATTTATATTTTTATAAGATTTTTGTAAAATGTTTCAAATAAAAGTGTTAGGTTTATCTATGTGGTAGTTAGATTCTGTAGAGGTTGACTATCGGCCTAGGCCACCGCGATCTCTATGGGTCTGCTGATGGCACCCACTAGTTAGAGTGTCCTCTCCAGTCCTGTCTGTTTAATTAGACTTTGAAGTCTGGAGAGAGAATTCTGAATGGTCCTTGAAGGGTTCCGCTAGTTAAACCCTCTCAAGCCCTGTCTGTTTTATTAAACTTATAAAGTCGTGAGAGAGACTTATGGGCTGTGTCTTGTTCTACCTGACAACAAAACCTACACAGACTATCCATTGTCAGGCCCATGCGATGCATATGCTTGTTATATTAACTCTACAGTGGCCAGTAAAGAGGACCACAGACATCTTTATAGCCGCACGGCATTGCTGGAGTAATTCTGCAGTAGCTATCCAAAAACTTTTTCGCCAGCCTGGAGTTTCAAATCCACCATTCTTGTCACATTAATCATGCACCCATGCTCTGAAGAATGCACTCCTGAGGCATTTTGCAATACAACAAAAATCTGGTGTGAAACACTCATACGACTTTCTCTTACTGTGAAATGGCAATTATTCTCATTAAGTGTTCAAAACCGTTCGGCATTTTTCTGAAAAAAAAAAATCACAATATATCGATTCAGTAAAGTCGCACTTCCGGTCAACCGATTTTCTCGAAACTGAGAATTTTGGCACTTTAATATAATTTTAATTAATATCATTTACTTGATAGAATAGTATAATGAAATACGGAAATAGCATTTCAGAGGAACATATAGCCCTCCAAGTCCCCTTAAACGAATTTTCCCGAAGAAATATTTCAAATAAAAGCTCTTTATGTGTGTAGTTAATACGTAAAGTTTATAAGAAAATCTTTGGAGCCATATTAAAGAAAATAGCAGAAAACTGAAAACTACTTTCAATAACAAGCACTTCCGACCATCCAGTGATCTTGAAACTCTGAATTTCGACAACATACGAGGGTGGTTTGAAAAGTTCTCGGAATGTACTAGAAAGAAGTGTCTTACCTCGGTGGAACTGCTTCTATTTTTCAACATAGCCTCCCTGTAGACTAATGCATTTGGTCCAGCGATGTTCCAATGCCTTTATCCCATCTCGAAAATGAGATTCCTCCAGGCCTGCAAAGTACCTCTCCAATTCGGCTGTCAGTTCTTCCGTTGTAGGAAATCTCCGTCCACCGAGGAAAATTTTCAGCTTGGGGAAGAGATGAAAGTCTGATGGTGCCAAATAAGGTGAATAAGGTGGATGTGGCAACAATTCGTACCTCAGTTCATGAAGTTTTGCCATGGCAATAACACTTGTGTACGGGCGGGCGTTGTCCTGATGAAAGATGACTTTCTTCCTTGCCAAACCAGGCCTTTTTTCGCGTATCTTTTCCTGTAGTTGGTCTAGGAGGTTTGCATAGTATTGCCCCGTAATTGTTTGGCCAGTAGGAAGATAATCTATCAGCAGAATGCCTTTTGCATCCCAGAAAACTGAGGCCATGACCTTTCCGGCCGAACGTACTGCCTTTGCTTTCTTTGGTAGTGGTGACTCAGCATGTTTCCACTGCTTTGACTGCTGTTTTGTCTCTGGGGTATAGTAGTGGACCCAATTTCATCTGTAGTCACAAACCGGCGCAAAAAATCTTGTTGGTTGCGCTGAAAACAGGCCAGACTTTGTTCGGACATTTCCAATCTGGTGCGTTTATGGTCCAATGTCAAGAGCCGCGGCACCCATCTTGCCGATAATTTTTTCATTCCCAATTCTTCGGTTAAAATGTGATATACCCGTTCAGATGACATCCCTATAGCTTCAGCAATCTCTCGCACTTTCAGTCGACGATCCTCCATGACCATTTTATGCACTTTTGCGATAAATTCTGGGGTCGTAGCACTTTTTGGCCGTCCACTACGCGGATCATCATCTAAGCTCTCCGGACCAAATTTAAACTCGCTGGTCCACTTGGCAACAGTTGAATATGAAGGAGCAGAGTCGCCCAGTGTGTTCTGAAAGTCGGCATGAATTTCCTTTGCTTTCATACCTTTCTTTACAAAGTACTTAGTCACTGCTCGAATCTCAGTTTTTTCCATTGTCACAAATCACTACACGGGAACAACAACAAAGAGTCTTCACTACCACTCTCCTGCAGCAAGAGCACTGACGCGCCACGTGTTCACTCACAAAGGATGTGTGATTATTGCTCGGGAACCTCGTTGCTCTAGCACTGATGTCTAGCGGTGATTCCGAGAACTTTCCAAACCACCCTCGTATTTAATACTAATTAATATTAACATGATGATAGAATTGTGTAATAAATTGAAATAGCACTTTAGAGGAAACCATAACCCCTCTCACCCCTCCACCAAAAATATCCCCTTAAATGAATTTTTCCGGACTAATCTTTTTAGATAAAAGTTGTATCTCTTTGTATGTGTAGTTGATATAATTAAGTTTAAAAGGAAATCGTTGGAGTCGTTTTCGTGAAAAACACAGAAAGTAAAAACATTTAATAAAGTGGCACTTCCGGTTGATGGATTTTTTTCCCGGAAACCTTCGTTTTTTAGACAGATGCGGTGTAGTACTTAAACAGGTACGTCAACAGCTTCCTGCGAACAAATAGTTTGTTCGTACACACATACATACACGCACATATTTATATCATTCGCTAAAAACACTTTTACATATTCAAGCATCCTTAAAACCATGTATTTCCGGTTTAAACATATTTGTGAAAAACTGACACGAATGTTTCCGCTTCCTTTTGCAACAGCAATAAAAAAAACGGAAAGAAATTTCTAAGCATAGTAAACAAACAAAAGTTTAACAGAAATAAACATTAAATCTTTTTAAAAAATAAAACGACAGAAAGTTTGATCATCCAAGTGTTGGATGTTGTTGGACACACAGACCGTGACGAATATACTTCCGGTTGTCCATACCCTGGTGGTGCTAAATAGAAGAAAGTTATTACAGTTAAAGTTTATGTAAATTGATTTAATAATAAATAATTAAACATTATTCACAATTTTCTTCACTATTAACCACACTACATTAATAAATATACATTCATTCTACATTATTAATATTATTATTTTACTTTCAGTTTTTTTTTTTATTTAATTGTGTGAAACTGAAAGTCTTCACTTTTCCCTTTTTAATTTAAAAATCACAATTACAATTTCACTTATAATTTTTTTTATTATTTAACAAGTTAGAAGGAAACTTTTTCTTCATTAAAAAATATAATGAGTTTCGTCAGTATATTTTGATTTTAAACAGATATTTAAGGTATTTTAATTCCTTTTTCTAGTACCAAGAAGAGGAAATAAATATTGCTTTCAATTAAAATCTGACTACAAGCTAACAAAAAAGAATTTTCTTCAAATCTATAATTGTTATTAGAGAGGTCTATTACTCCATATCTCCAAAGATATAGTTAATTAGGAAATCGCACTTATTATACATGTTATGTTTGTGTAAAAAACATTTCGAAATAAATATAAAATATTTATTATGGATGTGCAATTAGTATTTTAAGTTTCAAGAAAAATTGTAGGAGCCATCGTGAAAAACCGCGAAATATTAAAAAAAAAAAAAAAAAAAAAAAAAATCTGTGTGAAACACTCACACAACTTTCTCTTATTCCAGTTTTCCAAATTGTAATTGACAATAAACTTTATAGTTTGTGTAGCAAATTTAATAAAATTCGCCAGTGTTTTATGGAGAAAATCACAAAAACTGTTCAAAAAAAAATGCACTTCCGGTATTCCGATTTTCTTCAAATTTGGAATTTTAGCAACATATTTAATTCTAATTAATATTATTTAAATGAAAGAATTGTTTACTAAAACTGATGTAGCACTTGAGAGGAAAACCTATCCCTACCCCTTCCCCAAAAGTGCTCTTAAGTGCATATTCCCGAAGAAATGTTTCAAACACAAATTGTAGATCCTTGTATATGTAGTTGATATTCCAAGAGCCATTTTTTGAGAAAATCGCAAATAAGTGATTAAACCAATTAGTAAAGTGGTACTTCCGGTCGAAGAATTTTGACCGCTGGCCTACTGTCGGATCCCATGATGATATCTAAACGGAATATCAAGTTTGAACGTTCTACGATTTTTCGTTTTTGAGCTATGCTGTTTACATACACACATACATACACACACACACACACACACACACACACACCATTTGCTAAAAACCACTTTTAGGACTCACGGGACCTCAAAACGGATATTTCCGGTGAAAACTCGATATCAAAAATTTGAAACAATTACAATAGTTTCTCTTACTAGGAGTAAGAGAAAGTAAAAAAAAAAAAAAACTAGTAAATTCTGTTAATTAACTTTACTCAAATTTGAAATTATGTAATGCAATTAATGAACTTTAACATTATATAAGTTTATTAAAAACTGCAAATTTTTACTGAAATAAGGATAGAAACTGAAATGGAAGATCATCTACCGGAGAAGCAGATGGGTTTCAGAGCAGGAAGATCCACTATTTTGTTTTTAATGGAGCTTTTAGAAAAGAAAGTAGCACGCAGTAAAGCGGTTCACTTAATATTAATGATAATAATAATAATAAAAAAAACGGGCTTAAACCTATAACTTTTAATAGGCGCGCCATAAAAAGTCTTTATAAATCTACATGAACAAGAGTCCTAACGATGAAGTTTGTGGCTGGCAGCTTTTCGGTTAATTGAGAGGCTAAGAGAAGAATGTTCGCTGTCACCAAATCTGTTTAATATATATATATAGTGTGTGTGTGTAACACGTGCTGAACTTATAGAAAAAAAAAGTAATGCAGAGGGGTATGGGAAATCAAAGTTTACGCGGAGATCACGGGTTCGAATCCAGCCGTGCTACTCTTAGATTTTCTCTTCCTAGGAGCCCCTACAGCTCACTGTCCGGTGATGGACAGTGTTGTCTGTAACGGGAGAACACTGTCCGGAGGCCGGCAGTGCACTGAGAAGGCTCCGGGCGCAAATGACCTCAGATGTTGAGACGCCTTAAATTAAAAAAAAAAAAAAAAAAGAAAGAAATCAAAGTTCGAGAAGACATATCATATACACTACAGTTTGTGTTATGTGTTCGACGTCATTTATTTCTTAAAGATTGACGATGATTGGTTGATTTCTTCCGGTAAATGATTTCAAATACTTTGGGTTTTCAATTACTAAAAAAAATGGGAACAAGAAAAGAGGACATTTTAAAGAAAAGCCATTCTGGTAGAAATTGAATTCTGTTTTATGGTCTAAGCAGATTTATCCTGGAAGTGAACAGGTAAATTTATCATGCCTTAGTAAAGAGTATAGTTCTTTATGATTCGGAATGTTGGACAGTTTTTAAAACAAAGCTAGAAAAGTCATGGAAATTGACTTTTAGTGACGAAGCTGTAAAGTCTCCCTAAAGCAGAGAAGTGCAGGCGTTGTGTGCAGAAGTATATCAACATTCTCTACGACTTAGAGACTGGACGACTTGTCTGTTATGGCCATGTCATGAAGATAGGAAAGAAAGGTGGCTAAAAAATAAAAAAAAAAAAAAAAAAGTGAGGTTACATCCTGATAGGCAGCCTTAGTTCAGATAGTCATTTCAGTGTAGCTCAGAATATATAGCGTTAACAGCATTGAAGAAACACAAATAACATATTTGAAATTTCACGCCACAAAATTCCGCCGAGATCCCTGAAAATCAAGTTCCTTCGGAAAAATCTTTTCAAGTAAAATTTATAGAATTTTATCTATACAGTCAGCATTCAAAGTTTAAAGAATATCATTGTAGCCATTTTTTTTTTTTTATAAAATTAAAAAAAAAACATCTATTCTGTAAAAGTAGCACTTTACACAATGCTTATAATTTATATTAATATTATATACTTTATATACCATACTTTATATTGAAGAAATATTTATATTTTATTTCAAAAAAAATCCATTTTACAATACAAAGTTTAAAGAAAATTGTTGGAACCGTATTCGAGAAAATCGCAAAAACTAAAAAAGAAAACAAAACCGATCAGTAAAGTCGCACTTCCGGTTGATGGATTTTGCTCGAAACCTTCGTGTCTGATGTGGTGGTGGGGGTAACTAAACGGAATACCAAGTTTGAGCTTCCTGCGACATTTTTTCGTCTTTGAGATATTTTGTTCAAACATATACAACACAGACCATTCGTTAAAAAACGTTTTTTTTTCGCACTCAGGAGTTTTCTATACATGTATTTCCGGTAAATATTCAACTTCAAGAATTTGATTCGAATGCTATATTTGCACTTACAAGAAAGAGAATGTAATTAATATAGAGTTAAACAGAAACTTTAAGGTCTTCGGTTTGATAGGCGTGTCCACGTTATTATAGTTCGTGTATAAACTCGTCCGTCTTGCAAGGCTTCTTAAGGGGTGTATTCAATCCGAAAATATCCCTGAAGTCTATTGCGAAACGTCAGTTTATATCAAACAACAGGGCTGCGATATCAATCCGAAGTGCCTATTGCTTTTTTTTTTTAGGACATTGCCACGGAAATATGAAAGATAATTTCAAGTCAAGTGCAGTACACAAAGTAAAATAAAACATTTAATCATTAATTACTATTAATTTTGAAAAGATTAAAAAAAACGAGACAAATCGAATTATGTTTTAATTTGGAATTATAATAGATTGAAACGACATAAACATGATTAATGAAAAATCATAGAAGCTGATTTCGAGAAAATCGCATTAACTGGGAAAACAGTAAAACTGGTTTGAGAAAGGTCGAACCCGAATGATGATAATGATGCTAATTGAAATATGTAAAAATTTTTAAATTATTCTTTAATAAACATAATTATTTTTTTTATCAATGTAACAATTTATTTTTTAGCTATAATTAATTTTTTTTTTTACAATGGAGTGCTTATTTCAAAAATTTGACAAGTTCCGTAGGTTCGGGAAACAATTGCCATGATTCCATGGTACAGTAGTAAGAGAAAGTAATAAGTCTGAGAAATAAAGTTCTCCTTCCATTTTAAGGATGTGTTTGTATTAAACTACTTGGAATCAGCACTATTAAAAATGTAAAACAACTTTAATAAACTGTACGTGCTTATTGAAGAAATCGCCCATAGCAATCAGGGAAAAACAATAATCCATATATTCTAAAAGTACGTAAATAATAATTGCTTAATATAGAATTTTTTTTTCAACATACCTTTAAGAAGAAAACATGGTTAATAGTTTCGCCAATACTTCAAACACCGAAGGATGGAGCTTTCTATACATGCTCCATGGAACGGTTGTTGCAGATAACTGAAATCAGAAATGTTCTTATCACAGACCAAGTGCAATGTTATCCCCATTAGTGCAAGTTGTGACCACTCGGAGCGCCACATTCTAGGCCAACCTACAATCAATAACTGAAGGATCTTGAAACAGTGAAGACTGCAGCCAGACAAAAGCTCTCTAGAGCATTCATTGTTTTGTTATACTTTGTATTAGAAAAACAATAAGTGACAAACAATAATAATGTCAAAAATCAAACAATAATAACATTCTCTTTTTATAATTTTTTTTTATTTAATAAAAGGAATAATTTCTCAAAATATCTAATTCTGCACACCAAAGTTTAGTAAGACAATTCAAAATTGCGCATATGATACGATAGCTTTTGTGAAATTAAATTTGTATATGCTATTGAAATCGCTTACTCCAAGTAGCTGAAACCAAATAACGCCGAATAAAAAATAATTCTGTTATAATTGAAACAGCATGATTGAATTGATGTTTTTAATATACTAAAACTATTTTTAATTAATTAAAAACTAACTTTGTTAATTTATTCCCTGGATAGCTGGCCACATGATTTCTCGTTTCTGTTCTTGAAAAATGTTCAATACAAAATCAATTCATGACTTAGAAAAGATGCAAAAGATTTAAATGCATGTTAATACAAAAATTTTTTAGTGGCCGGGATTGAATTTAATGATTATTAACACTCCATTTCCTGAAATAGACTAATGATATCGAGTACTTGTAAATTCTATAAGCTGGTAGGTAACATTTAAACACCTAGCGTTCGAAGTCATAGTCCTTTTTATATATTTAGTGTTGAAAACATTATTTTTTATTTATTTATAGAAAATATCCTCTTCCAAAAAACTAAAAGAAAAAGCAAATCTATATAATTTTGCTAACCACGGCTGTTGTCAGAGCTGCTTAATATTTAAAAAATTCAAGATTAGATACTACATAATTATAGAATAAAAACTAAAAAGGGCATTACATCTTAGAAAATAAAAGAAACTATAAACACATATTTTATGCTAATCCTACTACAAATATTGTTAATAATAATAAAAGTGAAGGCGACAATATTATCGATGATATGACCGATGTTCTACTAATTTTCAGCATTCATTTTTTACCCAACTTTCCCCTGCCATGACTAAACACCACGATATTTGAGTTGGAATGATTCATGGAAATCAATTTTTTTTTGTGTGATACTTTGCATTTTAGAAAAGTTGGCATATTATTAATCCATATACATATTTTAAAGATATTTCATTTTATTCATATAACATAATAGCTTAATCTTTAACCTAACCTCTATCTTCACCTAAACATACATTTAGTGTAAATCAATTAGGAAGTTTAAAATCACGTTCAAATTTATTTTCTCTTATAAGTTTCTTAGTTTAATTTCTCTTAATTTTTTTAATTTAATAACGGTTGAAACTTAAATCCTAATCACTACAAAAATATAACTCTTACAATAACAGAATAAATAAAAAATAATAATTTAATTTTTATAAACTTCAATAATAGCTTTTGTTAATAGCTATTGAAATCGCTTACTCCGAGTAGCTGAAACCAAATAACGCCAAATAAAATATAATTCTGTTAAAATTTAAAAAAAAAAAAAATTGTTATTTACAAATTAGTATGGGCCAGCTCACTTAGAGCTTTACACATAGGGCTAATTGAAAGATAAAGAACAGAAACAATAAAACAAAGATGAGTTTTCTCAGAGATGTTGGTAGAGTCTGGGTTTTAATCTTCTGGATG